>PVJD01006927.1:0-91166 GCA_004026545.1 Mormoops blainvillei | reverse complement strand
CACATTTAAGAAACATTAAAATATTCCAGAAAAATACAATAAGAAAAAGGGTTTTTGGAAATAGAGAAAAAAAATCAATGGAATGATTTCAAATATAGGTATTCATGGTTTGGCAGTCTTTTAACTTTTTAAATGATTCTATGGTCACATACTAGCTTTAAAATTCAAATGAATGAAACTTGCCCCTCATAGCTTTTGAGTTTTTGCTGCTTAGAAAAATATTTCTTCCACATCTAAGAGCATATATTCACTCACCAAAATGTTTTGCACTTGATGGCTACACGGTTTACGTTTACATTTTTGACCCATCTGGAATTTATTCTGGTGAAAGGAGCATGGGAATCCAGCTTTTTAACCCCTCACTCTCCAAAGAAAGGTTTGACCACTTGGTCCAGTTGACTCACCAACACTGCCTTCATCGAAACCGAAAATCTCTGAACAGTCGTGGGGACCAAACTGTTAGGAGTATACAGGGTGAGGTAAAAGTAAGTTTACAGTTCATACAGAAAATAATATAATAATTAATAAATAATGCGACAAGAATAAACTCTGTTTCCGTACTCACAACAGTAAACCTACTTTTGCCCCACCCTGTATACATTTATAATGCATTTTATTATCTAATAGGGCTTACTCTTGTCCCCACCACGTTACACTTCTTTTTTTTTTTTAAGATTTTATTTATTTTTAGAGAGAGGGGAAGGGATGGAGAAAGAGAGGGGGAGAAACATCGATGTGTGAGGAACACATCAATCAGTTGCCTCTTGCACACCTGCACCTGGGATCCTGGCCCACAACCGAGACATGTGCCCTGACCAGGAGTTGAACTGGTGACCCTTCAGTTCTCAGGCTGACGCTCAATCCACTGAGCCACACCAGCCAGGGCCATTACACTTCTTTTTCAAAGTTTCTTTGTTGCTTTTATATAGTAAACATTTTTCAGCAACTTCTCTTGAACTCGTAAATTAATCTTCAAGAACTTAACAAAGCAGTATTGGGGAGTTTTCATCTTTTAGTTAAGTTACTAAGGACTGTTGACCGCCGTTCACATTGCTTACCTTGAATGTTTGGTCACAGGGAGGTCCCCAGGCCATGTCCCCCCCAGCACAGGATCACGCCCTGAGTTGTTCACTTTCTCTTGCTTTTACAGAACCATTGCGCAGGGCTGGAGCTCCCCGCGGCGGCGTTCCAGAGCATGACTTGAGTTGGGCGTGACGAGGCACGTGCTTTGCGGGAACAGTTGGTAGAATTTTTCAAGCATAGACATGACCCTGCCAAAAATGTTTTTAAAAATAATCAGCATCTACAAGGATACATCTTCCAAAACAGATACTTTATTAAAAAGGCAAATATGTATTCACAAATGGCAGGAAATGCTTCCAACAAGTGCAGAAAAAAGCTGGTTAATTTAGCAATACATATGAATGTGTTTGGGGGTAATGTGACTTTTATTTATTTTTTATTTTTATTTTATTGATTTTATATAGAGAGAGGAAGGGAGAGGTAGAGGTAGAGAGAGAGAGAGAGACATAGAATGGCTGTTTCCCATACACACCCCAACTGGGGACCGAACCTACAACCTAGGCATGTGTCCTGACTAGGAATCGAACTGATGACCTTTCGGTGCACAGCATGATGCCCCAACCCACTGAACCACACCAGCCAGGGCAACGTGAGTTTGTTTTTGTTTTTTGTTTAAAGCACAGTGTTATTCTTTAATGCAAAGAAGTAGAGGGGTAATGACCTACTCTCTCTCCACAACAGGCATCCTGAAAAAGAATGTGTAATCGAATGTGAGAGTTACAGAGAGGGGAGTAATAAAGGACCCACTCCCTGTCCCCGGTCCCCCAATTCAGGAGCAATTAGTTTTCCAAGTTTATGATTTTCCCTTCCAGGGAAAAAGAACAGATATATGTTCCACCGTTTGTAACCCGATACACCTTTCCTCTTCACGAAGCTGGTCCCATACGTCTTACTGCGCTTCTGTGTTTGCACTTATCTTTTTTCCAAGTTGTTCCACGTCAGTGAGAGGCATCTGAACCTTTCTTTTTCATGTCTACAGGGCGTTCCGTCCTCCCACAGTTGTACCACAGTGCATCCAGCCAGTTTCAGGCTGATGAACCTCGGACTACTTCCGTTTTCCACTCCCACAAACGCTCACCTGTAATCTCTCTCAAATGTTAGCATGGCGCATTCGCGTACTTGAGAGCATGTAGTGAGAGAAAACTGCTAGTAGCAGGTTCCCTGGGACCCGACACAGAAATCATTTTGAAAACTTGACAGCTTGTCAAGCTGCGCTGGGACCAGTGGCCACTTCCAACAATAGTGAGTGGGACCGTTTCATCGCAGCCTCGCCAGCTCTGAGCATGCACAACTTTCAGAACTTTTGAGAAACAGACACGCAGAAAAATGGTATCTCGTGGTTGTCTTCAGAACCTCAGCTCCATTCCACCGATCTCAGTCCATCGTTCTCGTGATGGTTTTTGCTGTGCATTTCTTTATTAAGTGTGAAGTTGGGCATCTAGTTATGCTGTTGATGCTTGTTTTTCTGTTAACTTCCTCTTCCTGTTCCTTAACCACTTTTCTCAGGAGCTGTTTCTTTTTTTTGAACACCTATATGAGCTATTTTTTTTTAAAGTAGGAAACCTTTATTATTTTTGTCCCAGTGTATCATTATCTTTTGACTTTACTTTTTCCCTCATATAAAAAATACTTAACTTTTGCCCTGGCCAGTGTGGATCAGTTGGTTGGGCACCGTCCCACAAAGGGAAAGGTCACTGGTTCGATTCCTGGTCAGGGCACATGCCCGGGTTGTGGTTCTGTCCCGATTTGGGGGGCATATGAGAGGCAGCCGACAGATGTTTCTCTTGAACATTAGTGTTTCTCTCTCTTCCTCCCTCCCTTCCCCTCTCTCTCTAAAAATAAAGAAATAAAATCTTTTTAAAAAAATTTAACTTTTCTGTGGTCACAGTGGCTGAGCAGCCAGTTGTCTTTGGTGGTTTCAGGTTTCTCAAGCCTGGACCCCGTGCCCTGGGTCCTAGCTTTGTTTACACGAGGGGGACCAGACCTTTGCATTACCAAGTGCACTGGGCTCTGAAAGGCTTCCTCCCCTCCAAGACGATCAATTACCCACCCATCTTTCCCTCTGCAACGCTTACAATTTCCTTCTACAAGTGTTTGACCTTTCTGGAATTAATTCTGATGAGGGAGTGGCTGCTGGTTCCCCAAATATTTAGCTTGTTGTCCCAACACCATTTCCTGAATAATTCATCTCTCACACCAATTTGAAACGTCATCTACATCAGAAACTGCAGCCATATATTTACGTCGCTGTTTCCAGACTCCATTTTCCCACATTCTTCAGTCAGTGCGGAGCTGTTTTCATTACAGAGGTTCATAGTGATACATTTTAACATTTATCCGAGCCAGTCCTGTATGACTGACCTCTCTCTCCATTTTCCGGTTGCTTATTTCAGGTTTTTCCTCCCTATTCTCACGTGTGGACAGCTCACCCTGCACTGGGGGAAAACACCTCAGAATCTCATAAGCAGTGGCAGGGAATCCGTGCTCAGGAGTTTTGGTCTTGAACATTCTGTCAGTGCTTGCATTCCCTACCTAAGTGTGACGGTCAGAGCGGGGGATACTCAGAACTTGCCAGAAGCTCAAAAGTAAACGGCTGTCGCTGACGTTAGCTACACATTCACTGTTGTTCCAGACCTTCCCACTGTGGCCAAGCCGCGGGGCTGTGCTTTACTTGAGCGTGACCAGAAGTGGATAACAGCACACCCAATTATGCAAGAATGGGTGACCCCAGCCTGGAATTTTAAAAACTGGTCCTTGGGAAGCTAAAATTCTCCTAACCAGAACCAGGGAAATTTAATTCAAATGCACGTCTCAGGAAGACAGGGAAAGCTTTCTCTCAAGGTCTGCAGCGGAGCTAATTCACCTGGCGGTGAAGGTAATGTGGTTTCCACGTCTAATGCGTGTGTTTGGTGTGGTGACTTTTTTAACACAACAAAGTATAACAAACCCTCACTCCCTCAGAAAAGGTGCGTGATTCAGCTGGTAGCTTTTTAAAAATTGACTTGAAATTCACATAACATAAAATTAACTATTTTAAAGTATACAATTCAGGGACTTTTGTTGTCCACCATGTTGTGCAATGACCACCTCTGTCTAGGTCCAGAATATTTTCATCGCCCCCAAAGGAAACCTTGTACCTATTAGCAGTCCCTCCCCATTTCCCCTCCCCCCAGCCCCTGGCAACCACTAATCTAATTCCTGTCTCTGTGGATTTGCCTGTTCTGGACAGTTGATGTAAGTCGAACCCTACAATATGTAGCCTTTTGTGTCTGGTTCCTTACACCGAGTTTAACATCTTGCAGGGTCAGCCACACCCAAGCAGGTATGAGAACTTCACTGCTTTTTATGGCTTAATATTTACTACTTAAAAACAATAAAAAACAGCCCTGGCTAGTGTGACTCAGTGGATTGAGTGCCAGCCTGCAAACCACATGGTCGCTGGTTCGATTCCCAGGCAGGGCATATGCCTGGGTTGCAGGCCAAGTCCCTGGTTGCGGGCATGTGAGAGGCAACCACACATTGGTGTTTCTCTCCCTCTCTTTCCCTCCCTTCCCCTCTGTAAAAATTTTTAAAAAAACAAAACCTTTTTTCAAGTATTAAAAAGTGTGCAGTTAGAAATTGACAAAGTACAGGAAGCCAAAATAAATCCTGAAAGGATCCCCTCCAGCATCCCCTCCGCCTGCCCTCTACCCCAGTCCTCACTCCGAGGGCAATCGCTGCTCTTATATATAATATAAATTATATATAATTTATATATATATTTATATATTTATGTAATATTTAATGTGTATGTGTATCTGTACCATCCTAAAACAAATATATCTATGTGCATTTAACAGATATTAAGGCATCATTCTGTTTAAAAATATTCAAAAGGGGTGATCACACATCTTTTTTGCAGTATGGTTTGTTTACTAAAAAGCCAGGCTTGGGCAGAACTGTGCCTCACCTGGTCCCACCCCTGGATCTGCCCCCACCTGGGGTCCTGGGAGAAAGCCTTGAAGCGCTGACTGATGGGACTGGGTGTAATGAGAGGGAGTGACTACCTCTGGGAGGGACTTCAAGATTTTGGTCAAATGTAGCTTTCCCCCCAGCAAGAGCAGGGCAGAGGCCCCCATCAGTAAGCCTTTCCCTGGGTCTTCCCAGCTTGGACTCCAGCACCCAATTAGCTGACAGTCCCCCGAGTCCAGCTTCCTTCCGGTCTTCTGTGCATCTTCTCTCCCTGACCACCTCTCGTCACCTTTACCAGTACCCTGGCCTTGGCCCCTAAAGATCTGTCCCCTTCCTCAAATGTGGACTTTCCCACTTGGAGCTCTCCCACCGAGACACAGAGAATTCTCGGGAGAAATTAAGATACAGGTTTTGGGTATATACACAACCCCAAGGGATCCTGACCCTTCAGGTGGGGCCCGGAAATGGCATTTAACAAAGACCCGGTGACTCTGATGGAGTGGCCGCCCTGATTCAGGAGTCCCTAGCAGGGGCAGAGAGGAAGCAGGAGAAATCTAAATTTTTAGCTAAAGGCTTCGGCTTCTGTCTGAGGAAAGGGGAGGCAAGGATTTTCATCATCTACCTGCTTTAAAAGTAAACTCACATTTCCAGATAATTCTTTACCTGTCTAGAAACTTCTAGAAACCCCAAGATCTGATGGAGAGCCTTTCCCGTTGGTGGAAGGCATTGAGCAGAGGAAACACCTCAATGGTTTCGTCTCTTATGCAAAATGGAAGCTTGAACACAGGTCTGGCAAGAGCTCCACCGGGCTGGGAGTCTGGGGCAAGTGTGCGTTGTTCTGCGGGGGAACCCTTTTCCCAAATTAAGGTCCACGCCACCCCCACTTACAAAAGAGACTCCGTATTTAATTCACTAAACTTTATTTCCTAACATACACACTGACAGTTACTGATCACGTGTCAATTTGTTCACACGATGAAGCCGAAAAGAAGCCCGATTTTGAAATCAGGCGCTGGAGCGCAGCTCCCGTCACTGAGTCCAGCTGGCTCCCGTGTTCTGTTCTGCACACGCCGAGGACAACCGTGATGCACGCAGATGAACGGTTGCGTGGGGAAACTGCTTTTTTTTTCCTGCCTCTTTGGCGAGACTCATGCAGGATTTTGAAAGGAACTGTCATGGGAAGTCTGTTTTTCAAAGTTGAATCACTAATAAACATGTAACAACTGTTCACATTCTTTATCACAAAAACGGAAGTCGGAAAAGAGACTGAAAATGCAAACGTCCAAACTCGCCCTGACAGAATATTACACTGTGAACCGCGGGAGTTCACTAACTTGCTCTCACACAACCGAAAGGCGCCGCTGGCCAGACACGTGAATGACAGTACAGGGCACGTGGGACTGGATTTCTCCCACTTCAGTGACATTTACAGGACTGACTCTTATCAGTCACGCTTACAAAAAACAGCACTTATAAGCAAATAAATGGCGGAAACGATTCATTCGAGACCTGTACAGAAACAAATTAACTTACAAAATCAAAGTAACATTTTGATAAGTCTCCAAAGTGATGGGTTTGGTTGATGACCTAAGTTGAATAATCCTTTTTCTGGGTTTTTTTTTTCAAATACATGAAAAAATAGACTCGGATTACATCTTTTGAGCACGCCTTGGGTTTCCTCAGGACAGTTTGGAAACCAAACGATCTCAGGTACCCTACCCCCACCCCCCTCCACACGCACACACAGGACACATGCTATTCTGGTCTATTCAGAGACCAGAAACTGACGGCCAACTTTTTAGAATATTTTTCCCTCTTACTAGTATCTTCAGCCTCAAAGACGTCAAACATTTGGTGGTACTGGACAGGATCAGAGCAGGGAGGCCAGGAGAGCCGAGTCCTTCTCTAACCATCAGCCCGCTTCCCTGCAGGCTCCCGAGAGGGCTTTTCCCCAGGTGGGGAATCCAAGGGCCATCTTTGTTAACAGAACTTAAAACTCAAATACTTCCAGGACATTCTTTTTCCCCAAAACTCACTCCTGGGACCTTACCACCTTCTACTTAAGATAACTGGAGGACAGAAATTGAAGAGTGGGAGGAGCAAGGAAGCCAGGCCTGCGTCAGAGATCCCGGCCTAACTTACCCACGGTGGGAGCACAGCAGGTGAAAGGGGGAAACACCAGGGCCTGCAGAGGTCAGCCGACCACTCAGGAGCAGGGCGAAAGGAGAAGCCAAAAACGGAGAAGCGTAACAGTGATCCTGCCCAACTGTCAAGATAAATGTTCTAGAATTTCCCACTCTGCTTACTGACTCATCAATCTCAAAGGTGAGCCAAGGAGGAGGTAAGAAAGCAGGCCTGGCCGAGAAAAAAGCAAAGGGGTATGTATTCCCCCTCCCTTAATTCTTCCAACCTAAGATCTCGTGTGGTATTGGTCTCTGAGGGCCAGGTCTCTACAAAGTGGGTCCCTGCCCTGGCCAGGTGGGTCAGTTGGTTGGAGTGTCGTCCCACGCACCAGAAGGTACGGGTTCGATCCCCGGTCAGGGCACATGCCTAGGTTACAGGTTTGATGCCCACCCAGGGTGTGTATGGGAGGGAACTGATCAATGTTTCTCACATCCAAGTTTCTCTCTCTCACCTGGCCCCCTTCCTTTCTCTCTAAAATCAGTAAACATATCCTCAGATGAGGATAAACAAAGCAAAACAAAATAAAACAAAGCAGGTCCCTAAGTGAGTCAAAAGTCTTGGTTCGTTCAATGACAAGAGAAGGCTTGGAACCTCTTCCTTGGTCTTCTTTCAGCTCGGCGGTCCCCCAACTCAAAGCTTGCTGGGCTCTGTGGATAAATTAGGACAGTGAAAGAAGCGAAGCAGGGAGAAGTGTCACTTGGAAATTTTTTTTACTTCCTGAGAGTTTCTAAGTCCCTGAACATTTCTATCCCCAATCAGGCCTCCGGGACGCTCCGCCCTACAAGCCACCTACCCTGACAAACACTTTAACCCCAAACCATTCGACTCTCATGGAGGGAGATGGTCTGGTGGGGCGGCCAAACGAGAATACCACAGCAACACTCACCGACAGAAGAGACGGTGTCTTCGTTTCGGCATCTCCTGCCCCCACTGTGGCCGTCGGTCAGGCCTCGGCCGAAGGTCAGGGCTTTCGCCCTCTAAATCCTCAATTGCTGTGCCACCCACCTCCTCCACTGCACTGGGGTCCTCCCTCGTTGACCATGTGACCTGCCGCCCCCTTCGGCTCCCCCCGCCATCTGCTTGAGGACATAACCCAAATGTCTGTTGTCATTCTCCCCAGGAGCGCCTCCTGCCTTGGTCTTTGCACCCTGTGATGCTGGGGTCGGTGACCCGGCGGGCTGTGGGCCTTGGGCCCTCTGAACTGACATCCCCCTTCCTCAGCCTGGTCCTTTCTTTGGAATCAATGGCAGCCTCGTGGCATCTTCCGCATCGACAAGGACATAAGAGACGGGGCCCACGCTCACCTTTTTCTTCCTCAGGAGCGCGGGGCTCCTCGCGGAGGCCCAGCCCGCGGCCTTCTTCCTCGGGGGCCCCTCACTGCCGCCGTCTCGGTCTGACTCAGAGGCAGCTTCTGAGCCAGCTTCCTGAGGCGCGGGTCTGGGCGACCCCCAGGCGCGCTGCTCCGCAGGCTTCTTCAGAGCCGGCTCCTCCTGCTTCACGCAGGGCTTGCTGTCGCTCCCGGTATATTCTGACACCTCCCGATCTTCCCCGTCGTCCGCCTCAGGATCCTCCAAGGAGGCTGAGCTGTCGGAACGGCGGCCTCTGGGTTTCTTCCAGGGGGCTGGTTCCTGCTTGGGTTTTCTTTTCAGCCTCCTTTTCCTGGCGCGACTCTTAGCTCCAGCCTGGCGCACCAAAGCTTTGGGAGGGTCGCGTTCATCTTCCGTGTCATTCCAGCTGCTTGGGTTCTCCACCTGAGCGGCCCTCCCTGGCTCCTTCTTGACTGGGCGCGCGGCTGCTGAAGCTGCCGCCGCCGCCGCCGCCGCCACCTCGTAGGCTTCGGCGGCCTCCTGGGCGCTGGCTTCCTCCCGGCTGCGGAGCTCCGCATCCATGCAGAAGATGATCTGCACCACAGCTCCGAGGAGCACCCCCAAAGCTTCTGCCCAGCTCTCCGCCGGTGGATTCTCCTCCTCGGCCTGCAGGCCGTCGTTGAGCTGGAGCAGGCGGACCACGTCCTCCCAGGTGCGGCCCTCGGCATCCAGGAACTCACTGAGGTTTTTCAGAAACTCTGCATCCTGGCTGGAGTCTCTGCAGACCACTCTCCAGACACCGCCCCTTCCCGGAAATTCCCGGGGTACGGCCCTCAGACTCACGCCCTCGCCCAGCTCAACTAGGGCGGCTTTGGAATTCTCTTCCCTCAAAAAGATCCTGTTGAGCACGAGGTACGGGCCCAGCGGGGAGAAGACCCCGTTCAAGGTCTCCTCGATTTCCACTTGGCCACAGTCCTCCGGGATGCCCGTGACCAAGAGGCACCTGTGGATGTCCGCATCCATCCCGCGGCACCAGTCTTCCAACAGGTTCATCGTCATGGTGGCAGTCGGCAGCGAGCTCCAACTCCACGTGTAATGAAGAGGCTACCAGGCGGCCTGGGGCCGCGGGGGTCCCCAAATATTAACCCTGTACGGAGACAAGAGGCGGGGGTCAGATTCCCGGGAAGAGGGCAGGGCTCAAAGGCCTGAGCGGCGCCCTCCGCGGCTGTCCGCCAGAAGGCCTCGCGCCTTCCCGGGGCCCTCCTCCCCAGCCGGCCCGGGGAGCTCACACGTGTCCTGGGAGCCGCCGAAACCCGCGCTCGGCCCGCCCCCGGGCCTGGCTCTCCGCCCGCCGGCGGCGATCTGCCAATCCCGCCTCCGACCGCCCGGCAGCGCCCAGCAGAGGCGCCGCCTCGGACTCACCCGGCGCCGCGACTCCGCTGGAAAGAGAAGAAAAGTCGGCGTCCGTTCCTCTCTGCTCCGCTCGGTTCCGGCCGGGGCTGGTCACGCGGGGTCGCGCCTCGACCCCCGCAGCTGCGCCGAACGGAAGCCGGCGTCGCAGCGCGCGCGTGCGCGCTCGCCTCCGCACCGCCCCCCGCCTCACGCCGGCCGCGCAGCGCCCGTGGTCTCCATGACAACCGGCCTGCTGCGGGCTCGCGCGCGGTCTGCCTCAGGGAGGTAACGCAGCTCTGCGGCTCTTCGCGGAGCCGTGGGTCTGCGTACTCTCGGATTGCCGCCCGCACCCCCGCCCGGCCTCACTTTTTCCGCCTCCTTCTGCTCAATGTGGGCCTGGGGTGCAGGGGTAGCGGGCAGATTTCGATGGCTGCCCCAACCAGCCCTCCGAATCCTCTGCTTTCCTACTGGGTTCAGTCGGCGTGACTCCTGGAGACATCAGAAGTCAGAGGGCAAAAGGGACGAGTGGCCTTAATCCCCCTGCATTCCTCCAACAAAAGCCACAGCTCCTTGCGGGAGCCCTCTTAAACTACAGTTCCTGGATTCCAGAAATTTCCAGAAACTTCTGGAGACTCTTTGCTCTCTCACCGCCCCGCCCCGCCCCGCCCCCCAAACGCTCCCAAAGCCTGGGGGTTTTCTCTCACCTTTCCTTGTTGATGTCCTCAGCTCGTTGTCCGCAGGCAACAGCTTTCTTAATAGTTAATTAAACACTGACTCCCTGTGAGTTGGCACGGTTCCTGCCAGGCCCTCGCCTAGCAATGCTGCTTTCAGCCTTAGACAAGTCTTCTCAGCTCTTGGAATACCAATAAAAACCTTGCTGATCCTCGTGTTTTGAAGATTCAGGGAGAGCACACAGGAAAAATGCGTGAAGCACAGCTCTGGCCTGGGTCTTCAACCGAAATATGAACTTTGGGTTCAGCTTGGGAATTGGCGTTGGTAAGGCCGAACAGCCGAACACCCATGAGACTGTCATCTCTGCCATCCCTGAACTTGGACTTAAACGATATTTGTGTGATTGCCCAAGTTCCCGTTAAATTTCATGCAAAAAAGAAAAGAAGTCATTCAAAATGTTAAACACTTCAGCTATAACTAGAATTTTATAGAATCTCACTTTGTTTACATGTTGCAATTATGTGAAGCAGCTGAATTTAGTGAACATATACCTTTAGGCAGTGGTTTTAAAACACAGCCCTAGGTTTTTTGACACTCTGGTTGAGAGGTGGGGGACTGAGTTCCCTCCTCTTTAATCTGAGCAGACTTGCAACTGCTTTCGCCAATAGAGTGAGGTAGAAGGGAAATGACTGAACCAAGGGAGGATTTTGGAAGGGAGCTATGTTGATGTTGCAGGCTGGTTTATGAAAAGCCAAGCACCTTCTTCCTTGTTCATTGGAACACATTCATTCTTGGATTCCAAATAAGAAGGTCAACTCTCCCCTGGCTGCCATGCTGTGAAGAAGCCCACGCCACACGTGTGTGCTCTAGTCCATAGTTCCCAGCCGAGCCCAGCCTACAAATGATTTCGGCCCAGGCACCAGACACGTGATTAAAGAAACTGCTCGAAAGTTCTAGCCCCCAGCCATTGGAGTCACTCCCCATCCGTTTACATCTTCCCAACTGAGACCCAGACACGATGTAACCAAAACGAGCCATCAGTGCTTTGCCCTGCGTGAATTCCTGGCCCACAGAACCAATGAGTGTAACAGAAAAAGTTGTTCTACACCACTAAGTTTCAGAGTGGCTTATTATGGAGCAATAGATAAGTGGGGATATTGCGAAGGTAGAATGCGGCAGTCATCAATGACGATTGGCAAAGCGTTACTACAAAAGAGAATTGAGAACAACCTTCTTGAACCAGTCTCTGAAAAGACCCCCCAAAGCAGCTCTTCTAGCAGTGCACAAGGGTTCAGTTCACGGAATTTTTTTCAATGAAGTAGCATCATCCCCACCAAACTTGCGGGCTGAAAAGGAGAGGGAAAGCTTGGTAGTTTAGTGACACGTCCCCATCAGCTGGTCAAAATGCCTTATTCCTTCGTGATCCATTCAGTATCATAGATGGGCAGTAGGGTAGCCAGAGGAGCAAGCTAGTAGCTGGCTGTGCTATGAAATTACAGCTTTTTTTTTTTTAATAACTGTGATGAAATTTAGAAGTTTGATATAGTTTGACATAAGTTTAGACTTATTCTCGTATTTCCGAAAACTCATTCTATGGTGGTGACTTTGCCGATGGCCAAATACTCAGCCATTCAATATTTCGTCAAAACGTGTCCTGACACACAGTAGGCTGTCTTTATTACTGTAAAGGCAAGAGATCCGAGGGCCTCCCCACCGCTGAGCGGCATATTCTTCTTACATCGACTTTCCAGTGACCTGGAGCTGGTTCTGCCATGGTTGAACCCCTGGGTCCAGGAATGTAGCGAGAGGGTATGGGACAACTGCTACCGAGTAGGATGCTCTTGTTAGAAGATTGTGGCACCTTGTACTGAAATCTAGTGCCAGCGCAGAACTGTTGTAAATTTGCTGATTGAGAATGGATAAAATGGAAACAAGTGAAGCTCCTGGCCGGGTAGCTCAGTTGGTCAGAGCATTGTCTCTATATGCCAAGGTTGCGGGTTCTATCCTGGGTCAGGGCACACACAAGAAGCAACCAATAAATGTGTAAATAAGAGGAACCACAAATCAGTGTTTCTCTCGCTCTCTTTCTCGCTCTCTCTCCCTCCTTTCTTTCCTGTTTCTCTCTCTAAAATCAATGAAAAGCTTTTTAAAAGAAAAAAAGTGAAAAAAGATACCAACTGTTGATGAGGAGAAGATTAACTAGAATTCTCACACGCGTACACAGCAGGTGGCAACGTAAGTCAGTGCAACCACTTTGGAAAACTCTGTGGTTGTATCTACTAAAGCAAAACGTGTGCGAGCCCTACACCATGGGAAAGCCTTGCCCATGCCAATATCGGCGTAGAGAGATGGACCCAACAGAAGTGTGTTCGCTAAAAGCCCCGGGCAAGCATATTCACTGCAGCAATATTCGTAATTGCCAAGAGCTAGAAGCTACCCTAGTGCCAAACGACAGAGAAGGATGTACAAACGGTGACATGTTCACACAATAAAATACTAAATAATTGGAATGATTTATGACGACACAGGACAATATAAATGAATCTTGCAAGACGTTGAGCAAAAGAAACCAGATACCCAAGAGCACATACTGTATGTTTCCGTTTATAGGAAATACAGAAACAGGCAAAATTAATCTACGCTGCAGGGAGCCGGGATAGTGGTTTCCTGTGAAATGTCGAATGACTTGAAATGTGTGACTCCCAAAGCGAGGGCGAGCTGGCAGGGTTCTGCTTCTTGTTTTGGTTGTTCACAACAGGTGGTCAGATTGTGCAAGTCCGTGCTTCGCGCCGGTGGCATGTGTGCCTTTCATTGAGTACTTTATACCCCAGAATAGCCTTTGATGTTTTGCTACAGGATTGGATGAGAGATGCACGGGACATTAAGCAAATGTGGCACCCAAGTTTTTGGAATGGGCAACGAAAAGGAGGATGATGCCACTTACTTTGATAGGGGGGAAGTTTTGATGGAGAACAGATTTGGAGAAAAGAGGGAGGGCGAATGAAAAAGAAGGGCCATGCTGAGTTTGAGATGCTGTGTCAAGGGTCCCCAGGACCACCCTCAAGTTCAATGATCTGCTGGGAGAATTCATGGGACTCAGGAAACTGATTGCCCTCACAGTTATGATTTGTTACAGCAAAAAGATGCAGTTTTTAAAAAGATTTTATTTATTTTTAGAGAGGTGGAAGGGAGGGAGAAAGAGAGGGAGGGAAACATCAATGTGTGGTTGCCTCTCGCACGCCCCCTACTGGGAACCCAGCCTGCAACCCAGGCATGTGCCCCGACTGGGAATCGAACCAGCGACGCTTTGGTTTGCAGGCCGGCACTCAATCCACCAAGCCACACCAGCCAGGGCAAAAAAAAAGATACAATTTAAAATCAGCAAAGGAACAAGGTGAATGGGACAGGGTCCAGGAGAGACCGGGTACAAACTTCCGGTTGTCCTCTCCCATTGGAGTCACATGGGCAGCTCTTAATGCCCCCAGCAACAGTATGTGACAACACCCATGCAGTACTGCCCACCCGGGAAGCGCTGGGCCTTAGCGTGCGGGGCTTTGATCCTAGATTGCTCACAAAGGCCTGGAGCATCTACTTGTGTGACCACCCCAGTTACTCAGCTTCCCACCCCTCCAGAGGTCAAACCGGTATCTTGTGGCCCAAGGCCCCCACCACCCACCGTACTGCTGTTACAGGATTCTCCAAGGGTTTTAGAGGTTATCCAAAAGCCAGAGGCCAGTCCTCTCTTTGGAATGTGCAGCGTTTGGACAACCCAGGCCTTCTGGGTGACATTCTGCTGCACGAATGCCTACCTACCAGCGTATCGGAGTTCAGTCAGAGAAGCAGCTGCTTTGTGTTCATTAAGCGTTCCAAGATACCGAGGAGATAAATAAACACTTAAAAGAGCTTTCTGAAATGTTTATTTGTTTCTACATAAAAAGAACATGTAGCCACATTCTTATAAGTAGACAACTATGTGTGTATATGCATACATGTGTGTATACATATATAAATTCACATATACATGTATGTGCGGGTGTCACGTGAAGGCAGCTGCCTGATCCCTCGCCCATCAAGGAGCCACCCTGATTACCAGGGAATCTAAAGCTAGTGTTGAAGCCTCCTGGAGAGAAGTAGCTGTTAGTTTCCATGACAATGAATGGTGCTGTGGTTTCCATGGCAACCCAACCCTGCAGCCCCCAACCCTTCCGCCCATCTCTGCACTTTGAGTTTAAGGTTACCTTTCCATCTTCTTCCTCGCTGTTTTACCTTTGGGTTTATATTTTGTCATCTGGCATATATATATATATTTTTTTCAATCTTAAAAATATTTCAGATTTTTCCGAGTTCCTGTATATTTTATATGAGAATCCAGAGTCTTTATAAATACTAAACACGGCTAAGGGCTGGGTGACTCTGGCCTCCCACCCAAAATTTCCCCACCTGAGTAAGTTGTGATAACCCATCATGGTGGTTCTCGACGCATCTGGCACGTTCTATGCACTTTGTCCTGCGAAAGCTCCTTCTTGCTTCAGAGTTTTCCAGTTTGCACTTGCCGAAGGTTCCCTGGTCCTCTCCCCTCCCCCCAATAACCATTTAAAACGACATAGAATATTTTAAATAGCTGCACTCTATCTCTTTTCAAAAATTATTGTTAAGATATTCCAGGAAAAAAAGAAGAGGGTGGAGGGATAGTTGAAATAAGACTGGCTTGAGTTAATAACTGTGTATAGCTTTCGGTCATGATAATAGCCTTTCTACTTTTGTCTGTGTTTTTAAATTTCCATTATGAACATTTTTCAAAAGGAAAGAAAGAAAATGCCTTCCGTCTTTGGTAGTCTGTTTATCTTTATTTTGCTAACTTGGTTTACAGAAAGAGTAAAATTCATCCCCATAGGATTTTATTATTTTAGTCTTAATTGTTCTCATCAAATACCTCATCCTATACCTTTTAAAAGATAAAATTCATGTTGCTAACTGGGAAGAAAGAGGCACCCAACCCCTCCATATTTTACTGAAATATAATATTTAGCCAAATGTTCTCATAATTTTAGAAAACTGTCATTATTAAATACTTCAGCCATACGAAAAAAGACGCAGGCATATCTTGTTTTTTTTTTCTTCTATTTCTTTTTAAAGATTTTGTTTACTATTTTTAGACAGAGGGGAAGGGAGGGAGAAAGAGAGGGAAACACCAATGTGTGGTTGCCTCTCTCACGCCCCCTACTGGGGACCTGACCTGCAACCCAGGCATGTGCTCTGACTGGGGAATCAAACCAGTGACCCTTTGGTTCACAGGCCACCACTCAATCCACTGAGCTACACCAGCCAGGGCTTGTTTTATTCTGTTACACTTTATTGTGAAACTGCATTTTTTTTCTGAATTGAAGGTAAGACCCTCCACCAGCAAAGAGTAGGAAGGCTGAGATGAAAACTAGCAGTTTTTAGCAATATAGTAGCTTAAATTAATGTATAAACATTGATTTTTTTAGACATAATGCCATTGCACACTCGCTAGACTACCGTATAAACATAACTTTTTGTTCAGTAAAAACATCTTCTACTCATTTTAATTAGGTTTTCAGCTGCTTTTGTCTTCAGGGGCTTTTAAAAAGAAAACCGAGTTAGGCCCACTTCAGTGTCTGCCGATTCCTTTCTATGAAATGCGTGTGCTGCTGGCAGGCCATATCTCAGCTCTGCCACGATGTCTCTCTGGATTTTCCATTCTGCAGGTCTCTGTTCTCTAGTTGAGAATTTGTGTAAAGAATACGCTGCTCTTCTTACCATTTCCAAAGCAGTCTTCAAAAATGCCGTATAGGTACCTTGATTATTTTTGGTCCCAAAGGGAGGATTCGTAATCACCATATCAAACGGCTTGGACGTTCTGTTAGGAAATGAGCACACGTCACATTGAACCATGACGACATTTGTTAACTCAAACTCTTCCACATTCCTGTTAAATATTTCCAGTGCATCTTCATCTCTGTCAAATCCAACACACAACCTGCGATGTGAGACCTGGTGGGATACTGCTCTAGAAGTAGTTTGGGCTTTTCCAATCCATCCAACTCGTTGCAGGTGACTCTCTAGTTCCTTAAGCCTTAATTTCTTCATTTTAAAAGCACTGTGGGCTGTCAGGGTTTAAAGGCATTGGGTCTGCAGAGAAACCTGTTTAACCTGAATTTCCCTTACTCCCAACCTCCCTCCCCCCATCCATTTCTCAGCACCACTGCCTAAGGGGCTGGGCAGGTGACAAAGGACAGGAAGGACACACGGACCCAGGCTTTTTCCACTCTTCTACTTGTGCTAGCAGCTGACAGGGTCTCCTACCAGCCTCTGAACCCCCTGCCTCCAGGGTATCCCGCGCCTATCTCGGGATTTCTGGAGGTCAGCGGGGGTTCCAACCTGGATTTTGTGCCCAGCATCAGGACATTTGAAGACGCAATATAAACATAACTTTTATATGCATGAGAAAACAAACAAAAAAAATCACACGGATCACTTTATTGTGATATTCTTTTTATTGTGTTAGTCTAGAACAGAACCCTCAGAGTCTCCAAGGCTGGTCTGTACAAAGAACAACCAAATAAACACCTGTGTGTCAGTTCACCTACCCGCCCCTCCCCTCCCCCCAGCTTCAAAAGTGAAACATTTCCACATTCATTTAGGTCTTATTCAGCCATTACCTCCCACGATTCTCACCTTCCCACGTTTGCATTTGCTATTCCCTGTGCCCTTCATGTGGTTCCCTCCTTATCACTCAGGCTTTGGTCCAAATGTCACCTCCTCTAAGAAGCCTTACCAGACTCCACCTGTCTACTTATGTATTCATTCACTGGTTGACTCTTGTACATGCACTGACCAGGGATCGAACCCATAACCCTTGGGGTATCAGGAGGAAGCTCTAACCAACTGAACTACCCAGCCAGGGCTCCCACCTATCTAAGTAGTTTCTCCCTTTACAAAAAATCACTGTCACATCACATTGGTTTATTAATGTATCAGTTCTCATTTGCTGTGTAACCAAGAGCCCCCAAAGTGGTTTAAAGATAGTACTCACACTATCCGAAGTTGCATTCCCCATGATGATGTAAGCGCCCCCAAGGGTAGGCACCTTCTCTGTGTCGTTCACCATCATAGTCCCGCAACCTAGGCAGCGTTTGCTGCATAGAGACATGGAAGAGTTATTTACTGGATGAATAAAGGAATGTATCTGCTGACTGCCCTGGGCTGGGAAGGGAGAGGGCCACTGAGCACAGGGACAACCACTGTAACCCCAACGAAAGCCAGAGAGTGAGACACTCTCTTGAAGAAGACGGAGAAGGAGGAGGTGGAGGAGGAGAAGAAGAAATAAGGAAAAAGAAGGAGGTTGTTTCTGTTGGCAGCGCTGGGACGGAAGCCAGGAGAAGGGAGCCCTTGTGCATCAGCGTGGCCAGGTAAACAGTAAACTCCACAGGAGAAACTCCCGCCCTCCTGCTCTGCCTCGGAGGGAGGCTGCCCCGCCCCCGCCCCCACAGTCAATGAGGCCAGTCAACTCTGGGTGGCCACAAATCTTGTGGGTGGTCATTCTAAGGAACCTTTCCAATCTGCACTCCCTGCCTCCTCCCTCTAAGCTCAGGTCCCCCTAGTCAAATCAAGGCTGGAGTATTCGTGGCGCAAGTCCCCTTCTTCATACCCCCCACCCTCACCCCACACACACATTTTCAAAGAACTCCATTGCGTGTATCAGGTCTTACCACAAAAATTTACCTTTTAGCTTGGTCAGCTTGCCCAGTGGATTCTGGAATTCCCTCTCCGTGATGATCCAGCTAAAAGAATCCTCAGAGGGTAACAGCCACTAACAGCCATCTTCAAGCATAAGCCCGGTGCGCCTGGCCCCAGAGCATGCTGGGACCCAGGAAGGGAGGGCCGGAGTTAGAGGGGCGAGCTCCGGGGGGGAGCTGAGGGCTTGAATGTGCTCAGGGGCCCTTGTAATAATTATTACTATCATCACCGTCATCATTACTGTATTAATACGCTAATAAATAGTATATAGAATTACTGTTGTTATTAAGCACGGTCCTGGCACTGTGGATACAGCAGTGAACAAAACACACAAAATCCATGGCCTCTAGCAGAGGCGATAAACAATGAACACATAAGGGAGAATAACTGTGGGAAGAGAGGTGCTACGAAGAGAAATGGGGGAGCCCTGGCCGGGTAGCTCAGTTGGTTAGAGCGCCATCCAATACGCCATGGTTGCGGGTTTGATCCCGTGGTCAGGGCACTTGCAAGAATCAACCAGGGGGTGCATAGGTAAGAGGAACGACAAATCAATCTCTCTCTCTCTTTTTCTCTCTCTTTCCCCTCTCCTCCCTCTCTAAAATTAATACATAAAATTTTTTTAAAAAGGGAAAATGAGGGGAAAGTGTGTTTCTGATAGAGTGGTCAGAGAAGCGCTGTGAGGAGTGGATATTTAAAGGGAAACCTGAAAGAAGTGAGGGGCTGAGCCTTGCAGGTATGTGGCGTACAAGCTTTCCCTGAAGGTCCCGGCTTGGTGTGGCTCAGTGGACCAGGTGGGCCGGCCTGCGAACCATAGGTCACTGGTTTGACACCAAGTCAGGGCACATGCCTGGGTTGTGGGCCAGGTCCCCAGTTGGGGGCATGCGAGAGGCAACCGATCTATATTTCTCTTACACATCGATGTTTCTCTCTCTCTCTCTCTCTCTATTTCTCCCTTCCTTCCCTTCTCTCTAAAAATAAATGAATAAAGTCTTTTAAAAGAAAAGAAAAAAGCTTTCCAGATGGAGAAATAGCTTGTGCAAAGGCCCAGGGGCTGGCGACCGTGAGATGTTGGGGGGGCACGAGGAGGCCAGTGTGGCTGGTGCCAAGGGAGGGAGGGGCGGAGTGAGGGACACATGGTCAGAAAGGACACAGGCTGGATTCTGTAGGGCCTTGGGGGCACTTGGCTTATTCTCAGAGGAGCGTGGGAGACACTGTGGGGTTCTGGGCAGAAGTGTGATCTGATCTGCATTTAACCCTCACAACTGGCACTTGCAAGAGAGATGAATCAATCCATTATACAGATGAGGACACTGAGGCTCAGAAGCCATAGAGTCTGTTTGTAGGGGAGCCAGGATTTGAACCTGCCTCTGTGTGGCTTCCTGTGCGCCTGACTGGCGACTTCAACTCCAAGCAGAGAGGATAAGGCCGGCCTGGCAACCCTGGCTCTGGGACTGAGCAGAATATGCTGGGGAGGACGGAGGTCCTCGCAGCTCCCTGAGTAGGGCAGGGCCTGGTAGAGACTGGTAGCTGCTCACATCAGAGACCTTCCTCTGTCCCCTCGCCTGCCAGCCGGAGAGCCAACCTCATGACCAGTCCTGAAATGTGTGATTACCTGGGAGCACCCTGTGAGGATCTGGAATTTACCTGTATTATTCAACTTGGGCTCCTCCACTCACTGTAAGATTTTCTGGATTCTCTCAGCCCCCTGGGCATCTCTCTGCAAAGCCTTGGTCGCTCTTGACCTGGGTCATACTGTCTTGTCCTTCAGGTCTCAGCTTATTCACCTCCTCCTCCAGGAAGCTCTCTCTGACTGCCCAAGCTGGGTCCAGCACTACCTGTAGGCTCCATGGTCCCACCTCAGCCCCTGTGGGTCTTCACTGTCTGTAGACAGGCTTATCTCGCTCTCTGGACTGTGAGCCCTGGGAGGGCATGCCTGGGGCTGTCATTAGTCCCCCTGTGTCCCCAGCAGAGGAAACCAGACACAGAGGAAGGGCGAGGGGAATATTTTCGTCAGATGGATTTTCTGTAAGTTCTCCAAAGACGCTAATGCAAGTAGGGAGGAGGTATAAGGACATGTTTACGACCCTTGGGGTCAGGTTCAGATTCATACCTAGACTCCATGAGCTCCGAGCTGTGAAAATTTAAGCACAGTTCTCCGTCTCTCTGAGCCTCAGCTTCTCTGTCTGAAAATCGGGGGTGTTGGGAGGAGTCCGGGGAAGGTACATGGGGCCCGTGGGTCCTGGCTCAAGGAGCACACTCGGCACCGGTCAGGCTCTATCGCCGTTAATCTTCAAACTGGAGACGTGGATGATTTTCCCAACAAGCACTTGTGTTTGAGTTTCCTTGATTTGGGGGTGGGGGTGGGCGGGGGAGGAAAATGCATGAATGAGCATTTTCACCTGCTTGTAGAGAACCAAAGCCAACCATAACGTCTATTGAGAAGGTTTGAGAAAATCCTGAAAGGGGGAAAATAAAAATCTCCCACAAATTCTTGTTGCATGGAGACACTTGTTATCTTTTTTTTTTAAAGATTTTATTTTTTAATTTTTAGAGAGAGAGGAAGGGAGGGAGGCAGACAGGGAGAGAAACATCGACATGCGATCGGTTGCCTCCCTAGCCCGCGACCCAGGCGTGTGCCCTGACTGGGAATCGAGCCGATGTCATTTTGCTTTGTAGGACAATGTTCCACCAACCGAGCCACACCAACCAGGGCGTTACCATTTTTTAAAGGTAAAATCAGGATTCTCCAGCAACTATAAAAATGGCCACATTTTATTTGATTCATCGGATAACTCCGTAAGATAGTACAGCCAGTTCAGAGGAAGAACCCACAGAGCAGACAGACATGTGCACTGATAGGAATATGAAAATAATTTTTTCCTTATATATGGAAAACTGGCTTTTTGCCCCAGTGGGACAGGGAAATCAACTGCCCAGCAGACAAAATCACTTCCGTGTCTGTGGACAAAGATCACATGCATGGTTTTGTTATCTGCAACGTGCAGGGGTGGAAAAGACCCAAAGACTCAGAGTTATCCCGCGGAATCAGAAAATCCGGAAAAGATGCAAGACAATACCCATTTCCAGTTAAGATGCCAGTCATCTTTATGGCATGTGTCAAGGTCTTTCACAATTTTCCCTAGAGAAACAAAAGGTATAAAATACCTGAATTCAGCCCTGGTCGGTGAGGCTCATGTGGTTGGGCGTCGTTCCGCAGACAGAAGGGTCTCGGGTTCAGTTCCCAGTCAGGGCATATGCCTGGGATTCGGTCCCAGTCAGGGAACGTGTGTCAGGCAAGTGATTGATGTTTCTCTCTCACATCCATGTTTCTCTCCTTCTCTTTCTCCCCCCTTTACCCTCTCTCTAGAATGAATAAAAGAAAAAAATGTTTTAAATTAAAAAAAAGAAAGAGCCCTGGTTGGTGTGGCTTGGTGGATTGAGGACCTGTGAACCGAAAGGTCACCGTTTTGATTTCCAGTCGGGACACATGCCTGGGTTTTGGGCCCGTTCCCCAGTAGGGGACGTGTGAGAGGCACCCACACAGTGATGTTTTTCTCTTCTTTCTCCCTCCCTTCCCACTCTCTAAAAATAAATAAATAATATATTTTTTTAAGGGAAGAAAAGAAATATGTGAATTCATCTCCCATAGTAATTTGTTTTATGTCGTGTGTGTGTGAGTGTCCTAGGTCACAGTAAATTTTTTTTTTTTACCATGCATCATGGTTCATAAATATATGACAGCTACCGTTATAGGTTAATCAGCTATTCCCCTATGGTTGGATATGTGGGTTTTTCTTGTTTTATTTTTTTACTTTAAAAAAATCCTCACTCGAGTTTATGTTTATTGATTTTTTTTTTTTTTTTGGAGAGAAAAGAGGGGAGAGAGAGAGAAAAAAACATCAACGTGAGAAACATCAATTGGTTGTCTCCCATGTGCACCCCGATCAGGGACTGAACCCAGAATTTAGGTATGTGTCCTGACCGGGGATTGAGCCCACAAACTTTCGGTATATGGAATGATGCTCCGACCAACTGACCAACTGAACCACTTGGCCAGGGCTGGACATATGGTTTTTTCTGATCTTACGCTATTTCAAATGAAGAGCTGAGAAGACTTGGTGTGTGGCACCCTATATATTCCTCTGTCGCTTGGATTCAGATGTGACTGAACTTGTTTGAAATGATGACGGCTTATAAGACACAGTGTCTAGCCTGTCCGTTTTCATTGCACAGAATAGAATCTGAAATACAGCCTCGGGCTTCTGCACCGAAAACCTGGCAACTCGGTTCCCCGGGGGACCATACTGAGCCTTCTCTTTTTCTCTGGAAATAACCCACAAAACTTCCAGATTATGCGCAGGGGAATAGACGTGTTCTCGTCTGAGCTGGGGCTCGGGTGACAGCCTCTAGCTGCTGGCCCTGAATTTCCTCCAGACGAAACGCCAGCAGCTGTCTCCACTGCTCGGCTGCCAGGGCACAGAGCGCCCGGCGAGGAGACGTGGCCAGGAAACCGAGAGGCCCACGTCCCTTTTCTTGGCTTAATTTATTTTTCCTAAAAAACAGGTACATGGCAAAATCATCCATTTAGTAAGAGCGCATTAATGTAACGTTCAAAAACAGTCTCGTCTACAGTATAGGGAGATGCGTACGTCTATTTGCAAATTATTGCACGTTTGGTAATAAGCAGATGTATCTACAGGAAAGCAAGGAAGTGTTTATCACATAACAGAATATTATTTACGCTGGGGGAAGGAGAAGCTCGTGACGAGGGGCTTCCGGGCCAACTATTTCCTGATGGCTCCTAGTATTGTAGGCTTTGCTGTATAATTATTTGTTAAACCGTGTGTTTGTGTTTGGGGCACATTTCTGTATGCATGTGACATATGTTAGGATCTTTAAACATATCTTTTTTAAGCAGTCACACATTTAGGGTATAGCAGTGAAACAAATGTTATACCTATTTTGTAGAATGTTCCGCAGATGAAAATCTGAACCCGGTGGTAAAGCAGTTCCTTTTAAAAAGGACTCATGAACTAAATACATGTTGTGGACGCTGATCATATGTCCTCCTGATGTCTGGAAAATGTCACGTGGTCAGGACCGTCTTTGCTGATGACTAATCCTGCTTTTTGTCTGAAGCCCTTAGCCAAAGAAAAAAGGAAAAGAACACACTAGTTTACTTACTTTTTTTTAAAAAAGAAGGCGTGTATTATAGTCTTTCGATTCTAAACGTATATTCACGTTTGACCAAAGTTACAAATACCTGCATGAAGATGGAAACGTGGCAGCAAAACGATTGGGAAACCAAATTCAATAAACATAAGGACGAGGCGGGACCTCTCCATGGTTTGCTACAGAGGGAGATGATACTGTCTTGTGGGTCTGGAAGATGTCATGTGGAAAGGACAAAAGTCACATATATTTCAGCCTAAATGTGAGGAAATGGGGGACATTAGGACAGAGGGGTTATCTAATACAGAAACGCACGTATGACCCTCAAATAGAGAGATTTTATTGCAAGTGAAGTAGGATTTATGCACATTCTCCAGGAAGGTTTCTAGCTTAGAGGTTGAAGGGGGAAAGGAATCGTCTGTACATTTTTTCTCTCCTGGCTAGAGCTAGCATTTCCATTAAATGTGCCGTGTCTCTGTCGCGCTACTGGGCCCGCTTGTCTTTGTGTTTCCCCCAGTGCTGTTTACACAGACATTCTTTATCAGACTATAAAAGTCGCATATGATTACAATAGAAAAGCGTCGGTAAATATGGGGGAAAAAATCACCTATCATTTTGCCACATAAACGGTTCACATTTTACTCTGAAATATTTGGCGTCATAAAGTTAGAACTGCGGTTTTAACTCAAAGACTATGAAAACATTTAAAGCAAGTAATATCAGTCCTCCCAGGGCACTTAGTAGCTATTATTATTATTATTATTATTATTATTACTATTACTACTACTACTACTGCTACTACTACTACTGCTACAGGGTCCAGGACCACCATATATAATGAAGTTTGAGTGGGATTTAGGACTCCTGGGCTCTACTTCCGTTCTGTCACCAACTCGCTCTGTGACCCCAGGAAGTTCTTTCCCCACTCTGGCCTCAACTTCTTGCCTATGAAATGGGAGGATTGGGGCAAACATTGTTTACAGCCCTGGCTGCACATTGGAGTCACCTGGAGAGCCTTTAAAGGGATCTTTGCCCAGGTCCCACCTCCGGACACCAGCTTCAAACTCCCAGAGGGTGCGGCCAGGGCATCTCAATTTTTTAACTGCTCCCCAGGGCACTGGGACATGTCGCCAAGGTTGAGGGCCACCACCCTTTTCTGGGTGCTGAGTCTCTAGCGAACGAGGTGCTGCCACTACAAGAATAGGCTCTGAAAGCCCCTGCCTTTGAGGTTAGTTAACTCTCTCTCTCCTCTGTGACATCCAGTGAGTTTAGGAGTCTCTGGTTAGTACAAAAAGGACTGGTTTCCTGGATGAGCGCGTGGCTTTTTTTGTTTATCTGTTTGTTTTTTAAAGATTTTTATTTATTTATTTTTAGAGAAAAGGGGAAGGGAGGGGAACAGAGAGAGAGAGAGAGAGAAACACCAGAGTGTGGTTGCCTCTCTGCGCACCGCAACCCAGGTACGTGCCCTGGCTGGGAATCGAACTGGCGATCCTTTAGTTCACAGGCCGGCACTCAATCCACGGAGCCACACCAGCCAGGGCTGAGCACATGGTTTTAATAGAGAGGTCGTTTTGTGGTTGGGTGGTCCACTGCTCACCCAGAATCTGCTGAGACGGCGAGACTGATGGCTCCACACTCACCAAGAAGGGATTGAAAGATTTACTCTCATGCTGGGGTTTTTCTGGGGGAGACTGTGGCAGGCGCAAGCCAGCCCGGGTGGCTTAAACCAAGTCAGAGTGAGAGCGTTGGCCCTTTATAGAGGCTGGAGACTGGGGCTTTGCAAGGCTTGATCTTCACCCCCACTCAGCGGTGGAGCAAGCCAACTTTCCTATGGCCTTTCCCAGATGAGGGGTGGGCGGATCTAAGGCTGTCCCTGGTCACACCTTAAAGAAGAGAGTCAGCTTGTTTATTACAGAGGTTTCACTTTTTGGAAAACTATTTACAGATCGTTACATAATATAAGTGGCACAAAGAAATACAATCACCTATACTGTACTGTACACTTAGGTGACTGTACTTAGGCGGACCTTGCCCAGGGCGGGGTGCTGTTCTAAGTCGTTTGTGCTTCATATCTCACTGAAGCCTCATGGTGGCCTCTCCAGGAAGGGGCTACTTCCAGCAGCACCCCGTTTTCAGATGTGGAAGTCAAGGCACACAAAGGCGGTGTGACCCACTGAAAGTCACACAACCAAGTGAGTGAGGAGGTTAGGACCCAAACCCAGGTCCTGTCTCCAGAAATTGGAACGGTGGCCACCGTGCAGCTCTCTCTCTTCGCGGGTAGACAGTGCAAACTAGACCTTTTGTTCATCTACACGTGTATTTCCTTTTCTTGCAGGGGAGGGGGCGGGTAACTCACCTGGGAATACACAAATGGTAGCGTGTCTCCGGGACACTCAGGTACCGTGTAAAGTGCAGATCCTGAGGCAGTAAGTCTGTAGGGACGCCTAAGAAATTCCCACATATTGATGCAGTTGGTCTCACTTTGAGAGACCTCTGCGCTCCAGGGAAGTCCACTTTCCACAGACTGGCGTTCAAAGGATAGGCGGAGCTTTGGACCTTCAAGGCGACAGACCAGTGTCCCCCAACCTTTGAGTCAGATGGGGCTACCACCGCACGACCTTAACCATCTTCCCTAAGAGCCTCCTGGTGCTCCCTGGCGCACTGTGGGCGCACCCTGAGAGCGGTCTTGGAGCGCCCCCTGGTGGGGAAATGGGGCGCGGCAACTGGCTTTAGTGGACACACCCAGAATCGCCAGCTGAGAAGTAGGGAGGCGGAGCGTCCTATGTGATGGGGCCGGAGCCTGTACGGAGAAAGTCGACGCCTTGCCCGCGCTAGGCTTTGGGGAACCCGTTGGAGAGGAAAGGGTGTTGTTTTCTGTTACCGGAATACTGACTTCTTCCTCCGGGTCGTTTTAGGACCTGGTCACATCCCCTTGATCTCGGGGCGCCCCCGTCTCCATTGGAGCCGGCAGAGGGGCCCCGAACAAGTACATCTTCGAGGCCCCTGCGGGGAGGGGGGAGGCCACATCTCGCTTCTCTGCATGTCCCGACCCCCATCCACACCCCAGGGACTTTGCACGTTCATTTCAAACCTAGTAACATCTAAACGCTAGTCACGAGGAATCTAATGAGACAACCAACCCCATGAAGGCTGCGGTCTGTTTTGCAGACACTATCTCCCCCAAACGCAGCACCGAAACCTGGCACTGGAGGGGCCAGTGAGGACGCGTGACTAACGCCCTGGCATCGCAGCCCTGGCTCAGGGCTTTTGCACCTGCTCTTCCTGCCCCTGGGTGCGCTCCCCGCAGGTATCCCTGCCTCACCCCTCTCCTAACGGCACCTTCTCAGCAAGGGCTGCCCCCCCTCGGCACATTGCCTCCTTCTCGAATTAAGCCATCCGAGGCGACCACGCTCCACTCCGTCCTCCTCCCGAGCCTCGGTGCCTCCGGGCCCTGTGGCGACAAACCCTCTGCTAAGGGGCCTCTGGGCTCCTCGCGCCGCCCTTGCCCGCGGGATCTCAGCGCCTTGACGCGGCTGCTCCACACGCCCCGGGCTCCCTCGCTCGGGGCGGGGCATCCCCGCACCTTCCTCGCCGGGCGCGTCCGGGTGCAGGTCGCCAGGCCCGCGCAGTCCATCCGGCCCGTCAGTCATTCAACAACTGGAATCAGCAGCCACCGGGTGTGGGCACCGGGCTGGCGCTGGGGACGCGGCGGCGGACAGGACGCGCCACAGCCCGAGCCCGGTCGGGAGCGGCCCCGCCCGACTCCGCGGACCCAAGCCCCTCGCTCACCCGCCCCAAGCCGCCAGCACCGGGTGACCCTCGGCCTCAGCCGCGTCCCGATTCCTCCGCCAGCTGCGCTGCTGGCCCCGGGCACTGGCGGCAGTTGGCAGCGGGAGGAGGCGGACGCTACCCGGAGGCTGCTGGGGCTGGGGCTGCGGTGGCGGTAGCAGCGGTGACGTGAGCCAGGGCCTCCCGGGTCCCTCTTCGGGCCAGTCGGCTCTGCTTGTGGAACCTCGGCGGCCCAGGGACCCGGGCTCCGGGCAGCAGCCTCCCCTGGTCCTGGAGCAGCTCGCTGCCTTTCCAATCTTTGGGCGACCCGACCGTCCTCTTTCCGCACTTTGCCTGCAAAGCCCGGGTCAGTTCCCTCTGACCTCCCACCCCCACAAACAGGACGCTTTTTAAAAATCAGTAAGTGTATCAGGTGGCAATCAGAACTCTGAAAAATAAGATGGGGATGGGCGGGAAGGGTGACATGTTTAATAGGGTGGTCAGGGAGGCCTGCCTGAGAAGGTGACCCACATGAAGTGAAAGACAGGCCCCTGCAAATACCCTCGGAAGGGCACTCCTTTGACCCGCGGGTACATAGGAAAGCTTTAAAGGGTTTGGGAAGGGGGGTGACGGCATCAGACGTCACATAAGTCCTAGTAGGACCCTCCCCAACACCGCCATCCCGGCCAGACCCCAGTAGCCCTGTAAGCTTTGTGTGGGAGTGGGGCAGGGACCCGGGGAGGAAGGAGGCCCCCTGCCCTGTGGCCCAGGGCAGAGCCGTGGACCTCGAGCACTGGAGCTGGAAGCTGGTCACGGAAGCTGACAGGGCAGAGAGCAGGGAGAAGGATCCCGTTGAGGGCCAGGGTGAGCGCCAGGGTGAGCGCCAATGAGGGTGGCATGGGTTGAGCCCAGAGTCAGGCCCTGAGTGGGGTGGGAGCAGGGAGTTAGACTGGGTGGGGCTGTGAACAGGCTGGGGTCTGGGTTCCCCACTGGGCGGAGGCCGACTTAAGGGCTCGTGAATGGGGTAGGGACACAGCCCCGGGTGTTGGGAGGGAGGAGGACTAAGGGCCAGGATGGAGGGTGGGGGCTGGGGCCCCAGAACATGTAGTTGGGTGGGGCCGGCACAGGAAGTCTGGTGGCAGTGACCTAAAGATGACGGAAGGCTGGGGCCCTGTAAGAGATGGAGCAGAGGTGGCTGAGGTTGGCACTGGGGGAGGAGGCCAGGGTCAGGGCAGGTAGACACTGAGGTGTGGCAGAGCTTAAGTGGGTAGATTAGGGCTGGGGGCTGGGTGGGGGCACAGTCCCTGAAGCAGAAAGGACACTGGCTGTGAGTCGGTGAGAGTGCGGCCCCAGGGTGTTCTGCCTGACCTCCGACACTCCCCTCCCCCAGCTGTCCAGAGCACAGAGAGACCAGGCCAGACACTTAATTCACTTTACTGAGGGAACCCAGGTGACAGTGCACAAGGAGAGGGGCCTAAATACTACAGGGAGAAGTTAGTGACACACGGGGGCCTCCCCAGCTGGGTCACCTCCCCTCTCAAAGCTGCTCGGCCCAGGACCAGGCCCTGAAGTTCATTAGACCCCAGGGAGGAGGGGCTTTCTCCCCAGCCTCACGCCCACCCTGATCTGATCAAAATAACCTTGTCTCTGTCCCAAGGAGGCCCCTGCAGCCCAAGGGTGCCACCTCCAAGCAGCTCACGGGTCTGCGTCTGCACCTGGGTGTCCGAGTGGGCCTGGGACAGTCCAGTGGGGCTGTGAGGACATGCCCAGGCACCCGTGCCTTCCTCAGGACCTGCAGGGAGGACTTTCCTGACGTGATGGGTTCATCGCCTGTTGGGGATGGGAACCGGGACACAGATACACACAGCCGCAGGACCAGAGGACTTGCGGGGGAGTCCAGTGGAGATCGCTAGTGAGGGGAAACATTGAAGTGGGCAGAGAGGGCCAAAGCAGAGGTCACCACATGGACATGACACGACATGAGAGCGTCAGCATTTGGGGCAGCAGGTGCTGACCCTGACAGTGTCAGGCCAGGTTACTGGTGGGGGGAGGGGCGGTTGCAAGGCTGACTGCAGCTCCTTCTTGGGGACATATCCTCACCTCTAAACAGCGCCCTGGTCAGCTCCTACCCTGGTGGGACCAGCCTCCACCCCCAGGTGCCCTCTCAGGGTCCCCTCTGGCATTTAATTCACTGGGACAGTGAACTGGGAGACCCTATCATCTCAGCGGCTGCAAAGCCAGCAGTGAGGGACTGATCTGCCCAAGGGAGGGGGCGGGCAGCTGGCGGGAGGACAGAGGGGAGCAGCATGCCTGGGTGAGGGGTCCTGCGGGGCACTGCAGAGAGAAGCCAATGGCCTGGATGGGGGTTGCTCCAACTGAAAATGTTGGCAAATAATTAGGATTTTTCAAAATCACTGTGCGGTCTGAATGACAGATTCAGCCTGTGGACTCCAGCAGGTGGCCTTGGCCTTGAGGAGCTAATTCATCTGTATCAGCTGCACAGGAGGTGGGCAAGGCTGGTGCATCTTCCCCGTCTTCTTCCTCCTTCTCTTCCTCTCCAGCTCCTGATAACCGGTCCCCTCTCCTCCCCCACCTCATCTCTCTCTTCCCCTCGCCCCCCACTTCCAGAGGAGCTGCCCCCTCTGCCTCAGCCTTCTCTTTCTGGAATCCTTTCCTCCTCCAGGCAGGGAGCTCAGCTTCACCCTGACACGTACTGGTGGGCTAGTGGCCAAAGCTCCTTCGCACACCCCAGGCCCCATCAGATTGGCAGGGGCTTACAGACGCTGGTCAGAAGCATAGGTCTGGAACCTTCGGGGCCCCACGAAGAGCCAGAAAGAACTTACTGGCATCGCCGGCCTCCCCAGGTGCTCGCGACCGGGGACACACTCACCCCGTGCTAACTGGGGGCCACCCAACGCGACGCCCGCTCGGTGCCCCTTGAGACACGGCCCCATCACTTGGGGCTGCTGCCTCCAGGGGTGCCCGTTTCTCGCTCCTTCTTCCATCAGGATTGCTCGCGCCACCTGCAAAGGAGGGACTGGAAGGTAAGGATGAGACCGGCAGTGCGCGCCCGGCGCACAGCAGAGCACAGAGCACACGGTTAAGCGGCAGACCGGCTTCTGCTGCAGGGAGGGCGGAGGATGCGCGGAGGCGGAGGCCACGACGCCCGCCGCGGCCTCGCTGTCTCTGGGAGCCTCTAGTGGCACTTGGGGGGCAGCCTCCCTCCCCTACGGGCCTTCTTCCCGCGGGCCGACTTGGAGCCCGTGGGTGGTTGGCCCCTGGCCTCGCCGGCCTTGGCGCGGGCCCCAGCGCCTGCACGCCCCTTCTTCTTCTTGTCGCCCGCTGCCTCATCCTTAGCTTTCTTCTCGGGAGTGATGGCCCGCCCGCCCCGGCCTCGGGCTCCCCGTCGGGTTTTGCGGGACCCGGAGGGAGCGCCGGCGTGACCCAGGACCTTGGAGGCCGTACGGGCTCGCTTGGCCCGGGGCTTCCTGGACGCCCGGTCCTCAGGCTCCGATTCCTCGCTGTCCGTGTCGTCGGATGCCTCCTCTGAGCCGCCGTCTGAAGCTCCCTCAGACTGCTCCTCCGACTCCCTGTCCTTTTGCGCCGCCAGGAGCGCCAGGACCTCCCCCAGGCCGCCCTTGTGGTATTTGCAGGTCCCACCTTCCCAGGCTTCTTCCTTTCCTTCCTTCATCACCTCAGCCATGTCCTGGGCAGCCAGGAGCGCCACTAGCTCCAGGAGGCCCACATCGTCTTCCCCCTCATCGCCCCAGCCTCCGAGAAGGCCTCGCGGAGCCTTCTTCCCCTTGGGGAGGGTCTCCAGCTCAGCTAAGGCAGAAATGCATTCCAGAAGGTTCCCGTCGTCCTTGGCCTTCCTGAGGACCATGGCGTCCACCTGGCGCCCTGCCTCCTCCACCATCACGCGTGTTCCGGAAGTGTCCTTGGACATGACCGACAGGACCTCGGGAAGCGCATCTTTTTGGTCTTTCTTGTCGCTCCAGCCCAGCGACTCAATCACAGAAGCGATTTTCAACATCTCCTCCCGGGCAGAGGGGTCCGAGGGGTCTGTATACGCCACAATGGCCACAAACTCAGGGCTGTCCCCCTCTTGTTCTTGGTCCCCCCTTTCCTGCCAATCACTTGCAGAAGCGTCGCTGTCTACGGGCTCCTCGTCGGAAGTGTCGCGTACAGCAAGTAAGGCCACCAAGTCGGGGACTCCGCTCAGGTCTTCGATGTTCAAACTGATCGACTCAGCCCCTGGGGTTTCTTTGTCCATCTCCTCCTTCTTGGCTTTGTCCGTCACTGTCACCAGAGCCAAGAACTCGCGGGGGCCATCTCCATCCTCTGTGTCGCCCTGGAGGGCCCACTTCTTCACGAGCTCCTTGGCGGCGGTCTGGAGCGTGGTGTACAGTGCTCTCTGGTCCTCGACCCCACTCAGGTCCTCCTCATCTATCTCCTCGATCACGATGCCCAGGCTGTCCGAGGAGGAGCCCTCCGACCCGCGCCTGGCGGAGGGGAACGGCCGCCCTCCTCGGCCTCTCTTCTTGCCCTTCTGAGCCAGCCTGTTGCCTCTGGCTCTGCTTCTGCGACTCCGACGGCCCCTCCTAGCCTTGCCGGTTGCCCCAGGAGGGGGGCCGGCCAGCTCCGACCCCTGGGCCTCCGTCTCGGAGGTGGGTGGTGTGGGGGGATCCTCGGGGGCTCTTTCGTCCAGCAGCAAGCGTTTCATCTGCTTCAGGACCCTTGTGTCCTCCGCGCGGTCCTTACACAGAACCCTCCAGACGCCGTCCTTGCCGGGGATCTCCCTGGGGATGGCGGAGTGATCAATGTCTTCCGCGAACTCCACCAGGGCGGCCTTGGCCTTCTCGTCCCTCATGGCCCTCGTGTTCCGCAGCCTGAACGTGCCCAGGGACAGGAAGGCCGGCTGCAGGACGGCCTCGATGCCCACCTGTTCCATGCCCTCGGGGATGCCGGTGACCAGCAGGGCCCTGTGCACATCCACGTCCAGCCCGCTGCACCAGTCCTGCAAAAGGCTCAAGGCCATGGTGCCGCTCGCTGGTGCTGATTGCGCAATGCAAATCCCACCGGGGAGCAGCGCCGCAGGGTTTGGAGTTCAGGTTCAGGTGAATGTGGCCGAGCTGAGGGCTCAGGGCTCGGGGCTCGGGGCTCCTGCAGCCACTGGCCGACTGACGCAGCGGCTTTTCCCAAGGTCCCCTCCCCAGAGCTGTCGGACAATTCGCAGGGGGCTTACGCGTCAGGCCCGGGGATGCAGCCGGCCCCGCCGCTCCGCCCTTTTGTCCCAGGCCTGAGCGACGCAGCGCCCGGGCAGGTGCAGGGGAGGGTGGCGCTCTGGCACCTGGAGCTGTGCGGAGAGGGCAGCCGTGGGGGGCCGACTCCGGCCGCGTCTAGGCGCGCACCCGCCGCTCCAGTCTCAGCAGTTCCGCTGCGTCGCTGCTGCTCCGTCCCGCGCCTGCGCACAGGGGTGCGCCCCTCGGAGAGCCGGGCCCGGTCTCCGTGGCAACACGGCTGCCTGCAGCTGGGTTCTGGGGACCCGCTCTTAAAGGGTCCGACTAAAGGACGATGTGGGCGTTGGCAACACCACCTTCAGCGATGAGCCCCCAATAGGACAAATTCACAAGGGGGCGGAAGATATAGCGACCTAAACCAAGGGGCTCTGCCTTCACACCGTGGGGCCCGGACCCACTCTTGGCTTCAGAGTTTACGGGTGTCGCTCAGTGGAAACAGGCTTCAGGAAGGGTACACTGGTCTCATCCGTGAGGCGCAGGAACTAACTGATGCACAAGCAATTAACCCTGGTTTTGTACACGGTGTGGATAGCTGTATGGTCATCAGAGAGGTCAGACATGAATTCTGCAAGGAAGCATTTCCCACGACTGGGTCCACCGACGGGGACATGGAAGTAAAGACACCTTTCTTCGCCATCCTTTGCCCCGTCCCCCACTCCGCATAAATCGGCTGCTGTAGTCCAGCTGTGGGATTTCTGTTTCTATTGCACCCCCCCGCTATGACTCTGAGAAAGTTCTCGAGCGCCTCTAAACCTCAGTGTTCTCTGTTGAGAGGTTGGCTCCTAGCTGGTGCTCCATGAAAGGTGGCTGTGGAAAATATTTATTGAGAATTTACCATTATATAAGCATTTGTTAGATAAATAGATAGGTAGGTAGACAGATAACCACACACTTCGCTTTTTTTTTTTTTTTTTTGGAAATGTGGGAAGAGAGTATTGCACGGTTACCATGGCAACTGGGCCAACGGGCAAACCAAACGTCTGCTCACTCTTCTACCAACCCCCTACAGTTCCTATTTCCCTGCTCTTCTCTTCTCCTTTCACCCTTCTGACACCCAAATGGATGTTACCTTCTCTCAAGAGCAGCGTTGTAACCAACAGAAATGTAATGCTGGCCCCAGATGCAAGGCGCAGGCGCGATGTTACATTTGCTCTGGCCGCCTGCAGTAAATAAACGCAAACAGGTGAAATACATTTTGAGAATAGTTGTCATTTATCTCCAAACAGGCAGAATATTATCATTCGTGCTTGTCAGCGGTATAAAACAATTATTAATGAGATAGTGAACATTCTATTTTTCATAACGGGTCCCCTGGGAGCAGCCACGTTTGAGAGCTCGGCAGCCCCACGTGGCCACTGAGAATTTATCCTAAGGAATTGGCTAGGGGTGTGTGTGTGTGTGTGTAGACCTAAGGTCAGCATTATTGTATTCATCACTGTGTTATTTATAACCCTGCAAGACAGGGAAACCCAGTAACAACAACAACAAAAAATAGAAGCTGGTATTTTTCTGGTGAGGATGTGCACGGGTGAGGTGCTGTGAAAACATTCCTATACCATATCATTCGTGCATCCGAAGTGTGCGATTCGATGGCTTTAGTATGTTCCAGGGTTGTGTGAGCATCATCACAATCAATTTTAGCACATTTCTATCACCCAAAAAAGAAAATGCACGCTCTTAGCAATCAATCACTCTCCGACACCCCCCCCCCCCAGCCTCCGGTAACCACTGATCTCCTTTCTGACTCTGGGTTTGCCTCTTCTGGAGATTTCATGTAAATCATGGGCTCCTACGCTACATGGTAAGTTTGTGTCTGGCTGCTTTCACTTGGTATAATGTTTTCGGGGCTCATCCACGTGGCGGCATGTGTCAGGGCTTCAGTCCTTTTCATGGTGGAATAGTATTCCATGTGTGAATACATGGCATCTGGTTTACCCACTCATCAGTGGATGGACATTGGGTGGTTTCCACACTTTGGCGATTGTGAGTAATGCTGCTGTCAACAGCCATGTCCAAGGGTCTGTGTGAACACGTTTTCATTTTTCATGGGAAATACCTGGGAGCGGAATTGCTGGGTCACACGGGAACTCCGTGTAACCATTTGGGGAACGGAAGAGGCAACTCTTTACGAGCGTCGGTTCAGAACAGAGGCCTTTTCCTACTTCCCAAGAAAGTGCTGCAATGCTACCTGGCAGGCCTATGGTCTCACCAGCGGCCACTCACCAAGCAAGTCACTTGTCTCTTCCTGCTTCAGTGTCCCCACTTTGTCCTGAGAAGCGGCGATTCAGGAGGTGGCGTGTGCAGGTGTTGGAACAATGCCCTTCCCCAAGTGTTACTGGGATTAAGGTTTCATTCTCCCCCCGGGGGACAGGACAGTGTGACACACTGGGCTGCAGACTATGGAGAGGACAGCCCGGGAGAGCACTCGGTACCTACGGGAACAGGGGCAAGTCCCTCTCCCTGAAGTGCATCCCAGGAGCTCTTCTTGGGAGCAGCTTGACCTCCTGGGGGCAGCTTGCAACACACCCAGTGGGCTCCAAGGGAGACCCAGGATGTGGGACACCCAGGAAGGACCATCAGCTGTCATTTGTTCCACATCCTCCGCGGCCCTGGGAAATCCCACCAGGACTCCACAGCTGTGAAAAAAATCAGTTTATAATGATCTGAGCTCAGAACCTAACTCCACTTTACATGCAAACACAAAGCATATTTGTAATTTTTAAAAAAGATATGTTTATTGATTTTAGAGAGATGGGAAGAGAGAAATATCCATGTAAGAGAGAAACATCGATTGGTTGCCTCCCAGGTGCTACCTCACCCAACCCAAATATGTGCCCCCCCACCCAAATATGTGCCCTGCCCAGAATCAACCCCCTAAACTTTTGGTGCATGGGGCAACTCTCCAATGCGCTGAGCTATACTGGCCAGGGCAAAGCATCTTTATTAAAAAAAAAAAAGACTTTATTTATTTGTTGTTAGAGAGAGGGGTAGGGAGAAAGAGTGGGAGAGAAACATCAATGTGTGGTTGCCTCTCGCGCGCCCCCTACTGGGGACCTGGCCCACAACCCAGGCATGTGCCCGGGCTAGGGAATCAGACCAGTGATGCTTTGGTTCGTAGGCTGGCACTCAATCTATTGAGTCACACCAGCCAGGGTGTGCAAAGCATCATTCTAAACGTGGTTTTAATTGACACTAACTATGCCAGCTTTTATTCTAGTGCACCCACCATACTTCCTGTGTAATCCCATCCACTTCTTACTTCTAAGTCCCCATTTATCCATGAAGAATGGGTATGACAATTTGTCCTCTTGTTTTCAGCTGCTCTGTCCCCCACAGGTAGCCCACATTCGTTTCTCCCCCAGTGGGTGGATATAGGCCAGAGTGGGTGGAGACATGGTCCCAGAAGCTGAGTAGAGAACTGGAGAGTCAGAAACTTCTAGAAGAAGGAGGCATCCAAGAAGTTGAGGGCGCCTGTGGCATTGCAGAAGCTCCAGGGCAGAGGTTCAGGGACCCTCAGGTATCCCCAAGGACAAGAGCATTTTCATAATGCTACTAAGACTTTTTCTTGCCTTTTTCACTGTCATTCTCTCCCCAGTGTTCAGTGGAGTTTTCCAGAGGTGACCCTGCCAGCGATATTGCAAATGACTGATGTTGCAATGTCAACGTATGGGGATCCAGCGTCTTCTGTTGAGTCAGATGTGAAAGCGATTTGCGAAAAAAACATAAAACAAGGCCACTCTTCTCAATTTGTTCGGTTCTGAAAAATATAGCTATTTAAATGTTATTTGTGTGAACGTGTAACATGTTTGTTATTGCTATGTTTAAAGAGTTCACAAATAAGTACTTTTAATTTCTCCGTTGAAATCCCTAATACGGCAACTATCGTCAGATTGAACCCACATAAATAAAAGCCCTTTGGGGTTCTTGATCATTTTTAATAATTGAAGAGGTCCTGAGGCCAAATAGTTGGAGAACCGCCGTATTAAAGATTATACACTATTCCTGGCGGCTCCCAATTAAAAAGATTATTTGGGGGGGGTCCTCCAACATTGAATGGTGGGAAGTAAGTGCACTGCGGAGTGTCCGGGAGCTCGGACCCCTGGGTGGAAGGGGCACCACCGACCAGGGGCGCTGTGCTTGGAGACGCCAGGTTGGAGGCCCGGGCCAGGCCGGTGGTGGGTGTCGGTACACCCCCATCAGACCACCAGACTGGGAACGACCTCCGAGGGCGGGAGGGGCACTTCTCCCTCCCACCTGAAACGGGGTGGGGCCCTGGGCCTCGCCCTGGCGCCTCCCTCCCACTCCCCGCAGGCCCATCGGATCCTCAGCCCGCCCCCACCCAACCCCCTACCTGGGCTCAGCCCGAGTCCCGCCATTGCCATTCGTCCTCCGCAGGGCCTCACAAGCTTCATCTTGCTTCTAAACTTTGTGTGACTCCCTGGGGCCCCTGGAGAGAAAACGCAGGCTCCTCACCGGGGTCTACGAGGCCTTGCATACTGCGGTCCCACCCTCCTCCCGGGTACCTTTCCAGCCCCAAACGGCCGGTTCCGCTGTTCAACTTGAGTCTGGAGCGTCTCCCGGCCCCACTGACCCACCCCCTATCCCCGGGCTGAGAACCACGGGCCGGCAGGGTTGGGCTGTCTCAGTCACTTCTGGGTCGCTATAGCTAGGTGGGAGCAGGTCCTGGGGAATGTGTGTGGGAGTACGAAAGGAAAGGGACGGAGGGCAAGGAAGAGAAAGAGGACACTATTGACTACTTAAGCCTCTTGTTTCATCTTTTTTCCCAGAGCTGGGTCTCCAAGTGCCCACCAGAGGGCGCGCTGACCCAGCAAATGCCCAATGCAACTCCTCAGCTGGCTCTACTTGCAGAAATGAATTGTGATCACGAGGATGATTAACATCAATTACCGCTACTTGACGCCCCACTGAGATGGTCCCGCCAGCGTAGGAGCTGACCAGGATCCTGTGTTTAGAGAGGAGGAAACGTCCCGAAGAGGGAGCTGTAGTCCAGCCCTGGAGCCTCCCCGCACCACCGACCTGGCCAGACGCTGTCAGGGTCAGCACCTGCTGCCCCAAGTGCTGACGCTCTCGTGTCGTATTATGTCCTTGTGGTGACCTGTGCATCGGCCTTCTCTGCCCACCTCGATGCTTTTCCTAAGTATCGCTGGACGCCCCTCCCAGTCCTCTGGTCTTGGGTTTTTTTCTGTGTCCCATTCCCACCTGTAGGAGGTGCTGAGCCCATCACGTCAGGGGGGCCCTCCCAGCAGGTCCTCAGGAAGGCACGGGTGCCTGGGCATGTCCTCACAGCCCCACTGGACTGTCCCAGACCCACTTGGACACCCAGGTGCAAACACAGACTCGAGAGCCGCTTGGAGGTGGCACCCTTGGGCTGCAGGGGCCTCCTTGGGACAGAGACGAGGTTATTTCGATCAGGTCAGGGTCGGTGTGGGGCCGGGGAGGAAGCCCCTCCTCCCTGGGGTCTGATGGGCTTCAGAGCCTGGTTCTGGGTGGAGCAGTTTTGAGAGGGGAGGTGACCCAGTGGGGAGGCCCCCATGTGTCACTAACTTCTCCCTGTAGCATTTAGGCCTCTCTCCTTGTGCACTGTCACCTGGGCTCCCTCAGTAAAGCAAATTAAGTGTCTGGCCTGGTCTTTCTGTTCTCTGGACAGTGGGGGAGGGGAGTGTCAGAGGTTGGGCCACTGATGCCCCACCTGTCACATGGCTGACATTCAGGCAGAACACCCTGGGACTGTGCTGTCACAGACTCACAGCCAGTGTCCTTTCTGTTTCAGTGACTGTGCCCCCACCTCGCCTGTGGCCTCCACCGTAGCCCAGCCCCAGAAGGCCCACAGCAGAGCGCTTTTGCAATTTAGAGTCTAAGAAACCCAGAGGCGAGGCCATAGTCCACTTGGGTCCCAGTCCCTGCTCTGGTGCAGACATCAGCTAGCATTTCTCCGGTAGCTGGGTCCTGAGCATGCTGGTTTAGATATTTTTAACATTTCACTTGTCTTCTCCAGCAGAAGCAGAATTAGCAAAAGGGACCGTTCCCCTTCCCAACGGTTTCCTGGGCAGAGATCCAATTGGATACAGTTTCCCCATCTGCGGGGCACAGCCACTGGTACTCAGAGACAGAATGAGTTAATGCAGAGGTCTGAAATTCAGAGGGGTGAAGGGTGGCAAGCCATGAGCCCCTTTAGTTTTACTCCAGTCACTGTACCTGCACGAACCATCTAGAGTCTCCCTTTCCCATCCCTCAGTGACATCTAGGGCTCAGCCCAAACATATTCGGTGAGGAAAAATAAAAAGTCCATCCATCCTGTTTAAAGCTCCATTCCCCCTTTCTTCCCATCCTACGGGTCTGGTCCTGGGACTTGCCATGGGCTGGGGCACAGCTTCATCTCCTATTCACCCCCTCTTTCAGGATCTTGCTCCTAGTTGTGTCCAGTGGGGAGAAGGGAGGCACACCTCTATTTTGGTCAATGATGGTCCTGGTTTGGTTCTGTGGCTTCTCATAGTCACAAGATGGCTGCAGCAGCTCCAGGCATCACGTTCACACGCCATGTTCAAAGATGGGAGCAGGAGAAAACAGACAGCAGGGAACTTCTCCTTCTTAGGAATGGAAACACCTTTCCCCCAGAAGCCCCCTGAGGCCTTCTTTTATATCTCTGGCCAGTGCTTGGTCACATAGCTCCCCCCTTACCAAGCATGAGGCTGATTTAGGAAGCTCTGACTGATACCTGAACAAATCCCAGGTTCTGTTAGGAAGAAAAAGGGGTGGGGGAGAGCTTCACAGGTAGGCAGTAAACAGTATTTCATACATGTTCTGGTTATCCGTTGCTACATAACGAGCTGCTCGAAAACTCAGCGCCTTAATTCAACATTTAACAATATTTTGCACACAAGCGTCACTGGGGTGGGGCCCAACAGGAACACTCATCTCTTCATGTGGTGTCAGCTGGGGTGGCTCTATTGAGAACTAAAGATCCTTTTCTAAGATGCCTCATCACGTGGCTGGCAAGTCAGTGCTGGCTGTCACCAGGGAAATGGTTCCTAACCGATGCAAATGCTACAGAGCGTGTAGTGCCAGTGCTCCCCATGCCTGATTCATGGGATCTGTGTAGCACCCCCAAAATGGAGCTACCACAACCCCCAGTTCAGTAAGGCACAGAGAAGTTTAGTGGTTTCCCCAACATCACACAGTGGGTGCGTGTCAGACCTGGGCTTTGAACCCGAATCTCCTGGGCTCCAAAGCCTTACGTAACCATTAAGCTCAGTAACTCCCAGCCCTCTGGACTTATCTTCACCTCCTCCTACTCTTTCCAGAAAGCGCATTACAATGAAAGCGGCTGAGCATGTGGTTGCTCTAGAAACAGCTTGGAACCCACTCTGGACTATAAAATGGAATGCATCCCTCACCGGCTCTTATACTGGGTTAACAACAAGTTACCTGTGACCTGCTGGAGACACGGTGGGGGGTGGGGCAGCTTTGGTTCCCAACCCACTGCCTGCCCTGTGAGGAGTGACTGTGGGTGTCGCTATAACAAATACCCCTGACATCTCGGTGGTTCGCAGCAACCACGTTTATTTCTCACGTGTTATATTACACATCAGTGATCTCTGGGTCTTCCTCCTTCCAGAGGCCAAAGGGGCAGCCCTCCCCTGTTTGGGTTTGTTCTTCCGGTGGTGACAGGACACGGGTTGAACCTCACAGCAGCTGTCATAGCTTCCACTCCCACGGGACACTCAGCATGTCCCCTCACACAACCCGAATGCAGGCAAGTCACAGGCCTCCTCTTTGGGACCAGGACGCGTACTTCCCCTGAGCCAGGCACCAGCCGCAACACGGCAACGATCAGGAGTGTGTATCCTCTTGAGAGAGGCAGTGAATGGAACAATAGAATAATCCAACAGACCACCACCTCACAGCAAGGCAAACCCTCCTCCCATGTGACTTATGAGGTCTTGTCTCCACCGCTAGACTGTGCAACCATCAAGATTTGGGATCAGACTGTCCTCCACGGAGTCCCACACCGCCCCTGGCTGTGTGTGTAACTTGGTCCTTACCTCCGGGAGCCTGAACGTCCTCATCTGTACAAACCAGCCTCTGGGCCTTCGTGCGACGTTCAGGGGTGACCATTCACGCAAAGCATGAAGCATAGCCCTAGGCACGTGGTAAACCTAAGCCCTGGCGAGGAGAACGGTAGGAACAAAGGCTGGGAAGGTCTCCTAGGACGATGACTATGTGGAGCGCCCTCTGCTGGACAATGACAGAACAGCAAGGCTGCCCTTTGAGAGAGGACTGCGCCTCAAAACCTCGTCTGTAAAATCATGTGGCAAGGATGCTGAATGACCGCTTTGCAGTTTCTTGCACACATTTGGAATTCAGGAAGGAGAGCAAAGAAGATTACATGACGGTGGGAGAAAGCAAGGTGGGGACTGGATGACGCATAGTTAAGGTTGTGTGCTCTCTTCAGGGCGGTTACACCCCGGAGGGGTCTGAAAAAGGGGGTTACTCTGCTATTTCAAAAGTGTGTTCACCTCGATGCACAAGAACAATGGACAGAGCTTGCTTAAGACCAAGGTAAACCTTTTCTAAGGAGGTTATATACCTTGGGTGGGGGGTGACTACCCACCATGACCTTCCCAGTTAGGAATTTAGGATCAGATTACCTTGTGATGCTGTTTTGGTCCCTGGACCACATTTATTATACAGCTGCTGTCTCGTCCTCAGTGCCAACACCATGAGGGTGTTTGAGGATCGATTAAGTTAATGTGTGTAAAGTCGCTAGAGTAGTGAGGGGAATTAAAGGTAAGTGCAGAGCCCCCTAACTGGTGTAGCTCAGTGGGTTTGGGCATCATCCCGCAGACTGAAAGGTCACCAGTTCAATTCCTGGTCAGGGCATATGCCTGGGTTGGCGGGCACATTCTTAGAAAGAAGCGGAAGTGGCATCAAGGCTGCAAGCTGCTGCTTCCTGACAGAAACAGTCACATCTGCTCTGTGGACACTCTCTCGGGGGCCCCAGCTGCTGCTTGTTGGAAGCCCAAGCGACTGTGCGCGCTGCAGCCAACACTCCCAACTGAAGTCCCAGCCAACGGTCACCATCAGCTGCCACCACGCGTTGCATGTTCCAGCTCATTCAAGCCCCCACACGGTGACAGCTCTAACCAACATCCCGTGAAGCGTAAAAAAGTCCTGCTCAGCCCAGTCAACACCCAACATTATAAGAGATCAGAAAATAGTTATAACTTAAACCATAACATTCTGGGGGGTCGTTATTTTAAATGCAACAATAGAGAACAGAAACAAATAACACCAAGAACATAGTAACCATGAGCTGCTGCTATGGTTACATCAATTGATCTTCAGAATAACTCTGTGAGGGAGACATCACTGTCACGTCGTTTTATAAATGTGAAAACTGAAGCACTACGGGCTTGCACCCTTCACTTCACTTGACCGAGAGCGAGAAACCCCACTCCAAATGGGCCCCCGTGTCGGAAGGCTGAAGGAATCAACTATATATATTTTCATGCCATGTTCTAGGAAAACTGGCAAATCCAGAAACCTTTGGGAAACATTCAAAGAAGGACTTTTCAAGAATATAGGATGCATGAACTTCCTACTCATAGAACAGTCAACAGAAAAGTTGGGTCGTATGCCTGGGGATGAATTGCTCATCTGCTTGGAGAAATTTTTTAAAAATGAACCTCAAGTACTTAGATGCTGCTTTGATTAGAACTACGGCTGAAGCTGTTGGCTACAAGCTCCAAAGGTGTTGACGGGATCTGCCATCAGGAAGTGAGGACCAGTCACGTGTCCACAGCCAACTTCAAGGGAAGCTGGGAAATGTAGTCCCCAGCCATGCAGTTCTGTGGGAGATGAAGATGGGCTTTTGGTGGTGACAGCAAAAGCTACTCCTCAGAGTCTTCAGCTATTCCTGGTCACCTGAAAGCAGAAAGAAAAGGTTTCCAGGTACCAGTAGTCCTAATTGACACCTCCCCAGTGCCCTGCCAAGGGATCCTTCAAGGCCTTGTGACCCAAAACCCCTTTATCCACTCAATGATGAGAGCCTGAGGATGGCTGCGGGCAGGGAGCTCGGGGTCTGGAAGGGAGATGTTAGGCCCTTTAAGAGGATGAGTGGTGCACCTGGGGACTTAGTGTAGCTCTGGCTGTCCTCAGCCTCAGTCTTCTCTGGGTCCTTATGGGTGACAAAGAAGTCCCTCTTCACAGAGAAGCACCGCTGGGTGGGTCCATGAAAGACCTGCAGTGACCCACAGAAACTTACATCAGAGTTGCTAGAGTCTGGAGCCACCACTCCACAGACATGCCATCTCTGGAATGTGACCGCCAGCACCACACCTGGAAATGTGAGACCCAAGGGGCAAGTTGCTAATCTGGGCAATCATGAGTCTTTTCTGCTGGAACGCTCTGTTCTCCCTTCCCCGGCTCAAATACATACCTATTACCGTGGCTACAAGCCGTGTATGTCAAGCTTCTGCAGAGCAATTCAAACTGGCAGAAAGCGCTTTCTGTTCATTAAAATCCACTCCCCCCTCCCTCCCTTAGTAGTAAGATAGTCCCAGTATCCTGGTTAGAATCATCTGCCAGCCTCCCTCCCGGAGCTATTAGGTGTGGCTGTGCGCCTAAGTTAGGCCCTCATCAACTCAGGTGATGTATACAGCTTCTTTGAAATGAAGATGCTAACCATTGACTTCTTCCTTCTTCCTTTCTCCTGGCTGAGAAACAATTACTACAACAGGAGCACATCTAAAGACAGAAGTCCTTTGTTCAACATATCAAAGCCAATTCACTAAATGGCCTCATGAAGAAAAGGAGTCTACCTACTCCAGACCAGCTAGAAGGTAAAAAAGGTTACCTTAGTTAAGTAACAACATTTTGTTAGATTTTCTCACTGTCTTAAATTTTTTTTTTTTTTTTTTTGGCATTTTTCCAGTCTTTATTTACACTGTGCTTGAGTCTCGATATTTTCTAATGGTTTGAATTCCGGTTCACTGATCTGATCATCTACTGTGTCTAATCTGTGGTTAAACATATCTATACTGAATTCTTCATTTCATTTATGGTACTTTTCTATTCTATAATTGTCTCCTCTTTGCTGAAGTTACCCATCCCTCCCTCTAACTTCTGCGTGTTTCCTCTTTTGTTTTGAACATATTGATTATAGTGATTTGAGATCCATGTCTGCTAACTCCAATATCAGGATTACCCAAGGTCTCTTCATACTACCCATTTTTTTCTCTTGATTTTCAGTCATTTGGCCTTGCCAAGTAGCATGCTTGGTTATTGCATGCCAGACATTGTGTATGAAAAATTATACAGGCTCTGGTGGGAAATATTATTTTAATCCCATCAAAAACAGGGCTGAATCTAGGCTGGCCTGCATTTCGGAAGGGCACCATGCAGAACTAGTTCGGATGTGTTCATGGATTTCCAGCTTGTAGCCTGGAGTATTAACTGGGGCTCCACGGAAGGCCCTGGCAGCCCTTGAATTCCACTCCTTGCTCCTCAGCATCATGATTCTGCTGAATACTCCAGTCTGCTTCTCAGAGCCTTTTTCAGCAACTTTTTCAGGCAAAGTTTAAGATGTCTGCAATGTCTGAAAGGGAGAGCCCTTAGGCTGGTCTCCACCCATCCTTTCTCACTAGGATCCTTGGCCTTGGAGCCTCTAATTTTGTCTCTCCAGCCCTCTGAAGTGTCCAAAGTTTCGCTGGTTTCTCTGCCCCTTGGAAGGGTTTTTCTGCCCCATGCTTTTGCGGGGACTCTCACTCTCCTGCCTCATGCTCAGAAGCATCAAATACACTGAAGCGGGGTCTACAGAATGTTGACTCCTCTCGCTGCTCTGTGCTATTGCTCCTTCTCTGGGATTTTTTCTTTCAATTCCTGCTTGCCTCACTAGCTCCCCAATGCTTTGGTTGCAGGTTCAGTCCCTGGTCACAGCATGCACCTGGGTTGCAGGTTTGATATCTGGTCAGGGCATGTGTGGGAGGCAATCAATCGATGTTTCTCTCTCACGTCAGTGTTTCTCTCTCTCCCTCTTCCTCCCTGTCTTTCTCTCACTCTCTCTCCCTTCCTCTCTCTCTAAAATCAATAAACATATCCTCAGGTGAGGATTTAAAAACAAACAGATTGCAAACTTCACGGTAAATGATCCCACTGAGGCTGCGTAAAACCATTTCGTAGAAGTCTTCTGTGATGACATGGAAGACAGTCTATGTGTTTATGATGTTTGTGGTTTAAAGGACCCTTTAGAAATAGTTTTTGATCATGGTAGTATATGTGCAGCATAAAATTTGCCATCTTAACCATTTTATGTATATAATTCAGTAGTATTAATTGCATTTACAATGTTGTGTAACAATCACCACTATCTAATTCCAGAACATTCTCATCACCCCCAAAAGCAATCCTATATATCATCGGGTAAGACAACCCTTACCTGTTCTACATTTTTGAGGGCAGGTTGGAACATGATAACTGGAGTTCACATGACTCGTGATTAGCGTCTGTGGGTAATCAGGACTTGCAACACCCTGATTCTGATTCAAAAAAATTTAAAAAAAGAGCCCTGGCTGGTGTGGTTCAGTGAATTGAGGGCTGGCCTGCCAATTGAAAGGTCACTGGTTGGATTCCTTGTCAGGGCACACACCTGGGTTGCAGGCCAGGTTACTGGGTGGGGGCTGTGCGAGAGGCAAGTGATTTTTTTTTTAATTTTTAAGTATATTTTATTGATTATGCTTTATAGTTGTCCCAGTTTTTTTCTCCCCTTTATTCCTCTCTACCCTGCACTCCCCCTCCCACCAGCATCCCCCCCTTAGTTCATGTCCGTGGGTCATACGTGGAAAGTCCGTGGCTTCTCCCTTTCCTCTACTATTCTCAACCTCCCCCTGTCTGTTTTGTGCCTACCATTTATGCTGCTTATTCCCTGTACTTTTTACCTACTCTCTTCTCCCCCACCCCCTCCCCGCTGATTACCCTCCACGTGATCTCCATTTCTGTGATTCTGTTCCTGTCCTAGCTGTTTGCTTAGTTTGTCTTTGTTTTTATTTTTTTAGGTTCAGTTGTTGATAGTTGTGAGTTTGTTGTCATTTTACTGTTCATATTTTTGGTCATCTTCTTTTTCTTAAATCAGTCCCTTTAACATTTCTTATAATAAGGGCTTGGTGATGATGAACTCCTTTAACTTGACCTTACCTGGGAAACACTTTATCCGCCCTTCCGTTCTAAATGATAGCTTTGCTGGATAGAGTAATCTTGGATGCAGGCCCCTGTCTTTCATGACTTTGAATACTTCTTTCCAGCCCCTTCTTGCCTGTAAGGTTTCTTTTGAGAAATTAGCCGATAGTCTGATGGGAACTCCTTTGTAAGTAACTGTCTCCTTTTCTCTTGCTGCTTTTAAGATTCTCTCCTTATCTTTAATCTTGGGTAATATAATTACGATGTTCCTTGGTGTGTGCTTCCTTGGGTCCAACTTCTTTGGGACTCTCTGAGCTTCCTGGACTTCCTGGAAGTCTACTTCCTTTGCAAGACTGGGGAAGTTTTCCTTCATTATTTTTTTAAATAAGTTTTCAATTTCTTGTTCTTCCTCTTCTCCTTCTGGCACCCCTATGATTCGGATGCTGGAGTGTTTAAAGTTGTCCCAGAGGTTCCTCAGCCGTGGGAGGCAAGCAGTTGACGTATCTCTCACACACTGTTGTTTCCCTCCCTCTCCTTCTCCCTCCCGTCTCCTCTCTCTAAAAATAAATAAGTAAAATAAAATAAAGAAATCCTATAACCATTAGCAGTCACTCCCTATTAGCCCCTCCTTCTAATCCCTCTCTCTCTCTGTCTCCCTCTCCTCTCCTCCCTCTAAACTTAATAAGCATGTCCTTTGATGAGGATAAAAATAAATAACGTTTACAAACAAGATTATCACAGAAGCTAGCAATGGCCTACAGACACCTTATGCAGGTTCACCGCACCATCTGCAAGTTGTATTGCCAAAAAATAGCATCGAACATTTGATCATGTTTCTAGTTTTAATTACTAATTAACAGGATAAACATGGAACAGAGGAATACATTAAGAGGCCCCACAGGGATGCAATCAGCAAAATTCAGAACGTGAGAGCTTTAGGACAAATGACTTGTGTTGTTGTTGTTGTTGTTTTTTCCAAAACACAAATTGCAAGCAAGGAAATAATGATCTATGTTACAACCTGGATGAATCTTAAAGACACTGTGTTAAGTGAACCAGTCCTGAAAGGCCACATACTGTATGATTTCATGTATATAAAATTCCCAGAATAGGCAAAAATATGAGAAAGAAAGTAGAAAGTGGTTCCCACGGGGCTGTGGGAAGAGGAAAATGGGAGTGACTGAAAACAGATGTGGGGTTTCTTTTGGGGGGAGGGGCGATGAAAATGTCCTAACGTGGATTGTGGTGGCATTTGTGCAATTCTTTAAACATACTAACAACCATTGAATTGTACACTTTAAAGGGGTGGATTAAATGATATTTGAGTTTTAGCTGAATAAAGCTGTTGAAAAATAAATCACAAGGGAAAAAAGAAAAGGAAAACTTTAGACTAAAAGGGACTTGAAACATATTGATCGAATGAAACATGTGAACTGCGTTTTGATCATGATGGAAAATATTTTACAATTATGAGACCATAGGACAACTTTGAACACTGACTAGATATTTGGTAGTATTAAAAACTATTGCTAATTTCACCCTGGTGGGTGTGGCTCAGTGGATTGAGCGCCGGCCTGCGAACCAAAGGGTCACCAGTTCGATTCCCAGTCAGGGCACATGCCTGGGTTGCAGGCCAGGTCCCCGGTAGGGGGCACGTGAGAGGCAACCACACATTGATGTTTCTCTCCCTCTCTTTCTCCTTTCCTTCCCCTCTGTCTAAAATAAATAAATAAAATATTAAAAACTATTGCTAATTTTTAGGTGTGATAATGGTATTTCATTATTTTTAATAATCTTTATCTCTTGGAGATACATACTGAAGTGTTTGAGGATGAATTATTATGCCTGGGATTTGCTTTAAAATAATCTGCTCTAAGGGAAAGTAAAGGAAATACAGGTAAGTGAGACTGACGTATATTGACAATTATTGAGCCTGACTGATGGATGCCTTGGGGTTCATTATACATTCTCCTTATTTTTGGATAGTTTAAAAGTTTCTGTAAAAAAAAAAAAGAAAGAAAGAAAGAAAAAGAAAAACCTAAATGCTTAAAAATTATCAAGAGAAGAGATCTTTAGGTGTGCGATTAGCACATGGAACTGACTAAAATCAAATAGACACAAAACTCACTATGTGTTTGAAAGAATTTTATTATAAAAGGAACTGCAAGCATGGCCTATAGGCCATGCTGTAATTGCTCAGCATCTCTGAAAAGGAAGCTGACTTCTGCAGCTGTGTTTACCAGGGCATTTGCTGATCCTGGGAAGTGAGCAGGGGGCTGAGAATCTGGGTTTTGCACCAACAGAGAAGCACCGCTGGGTGACGGAGCTGGAATCAGACACTTTGGCAGAGACCTGGGAAGCCTCAAGGGCACTTGTCTTCCCCTCAGGCTCTTTGCAAAACCTGGATCTCGGTGTACAGATACAGATGTGAACAAAACCAACTCCACCCCTGTGTCCCGGATTTCATTTCATTTCATTTATTTATTTATTTATTTTGATGATCATATACATTTTTTATTCTTGTTCTATCACAGTTGTCCCCATTTCCCCCTGTTGTTCCCCCTCGCTCCGCCCACCCCCCCACTCCCACAGTCAATCCGTACCCGGCAGTCCATGTCCGGGAGGCCTTTATATCTGTTCCTTTTGTAAGTTTCATGCTGTGATCTCTGACCAACCTCGCTGCCCTTAGCATGCATATCAGAGCCTCCTAGTTGATGTGTATCTGTGGTCCTTAAAATTTACCCATAAATACACGTGTTTTTGTTGGCATGACAACTGAGGTAAATATCCAACTGGTAACAGCATCGATTATAAACAATCATCTATCGAAAGACCACCAGGAGGCATGGTCCCTGGTGCTACCATATTCTTTATCCTTGTCTTGTCAATCTTTGGTACCTGAGTTACACTGTTTTAAAAAGTGCAGTAACAGGGCTCTGTCAGGGGACAGTAATTTGCACACAACTGCAGGTCATTTGTCCCCTCTGACCTTACCTCCCCGTTAGAAAATCACCCACTAAGAAATTTTGTTATGCTTGTATTCCGTGGAGTTGCCTACGTTGTCCTTTGGTCTCAGACACCTTCTCATCACAGTGCCCATTACACATTTGCCCGCTGTCAGACCCTACGTAGTGCAGGAGATTGAAAGCCAAAGCAAAAATCTCTGAAAAGCAACATGGAATTTACGATGGTCTCAAAAATGGAGATTAGAGTTCACGATTCACCAGAAAAGGTTTTGGAGTAGATAACAGGTTCTCAGATAAAGAGGTTCATGCCCAATGACCAGCAATCAACGAGGCATTATCATTTTTTTAAGATTTTATTTATTTATTCTCAGAGAGAGGGAAAAAGAGGGAGAAAGAGAGGAAGAGAAACATCAATGTGTGGTTGCCTCTCTTGCGCCCCCAACTGGGGACCTGGCCTGCAACCGAGGCATGTGCCCTGACTGGGAATCGAACCAGTGACCCTTTGGTTCAGCAGGCCGGTGCTCAGTCCCCTGAGCCACACCAGCCAGGGCCAACCAGGCATTATTAAATACACCAATGAAAGAACAGTGTGACAGAACACCAAAAGAAGATACAGATATTCTCGCATCAATGTTTCTCACCCTCTCTTTCTCTCTCCCTTCCCCTCTAAAAAAAAAAAAAGAAATAAAATCTTTTTTCAAAAAGAAAGGGCCCTGACTCCCATGAGAGGACAGAATGCCCGTGAGCCAGGGGAGGAGGAGGTGGCAATGAGGAGGTTGCATCGTTAAGCTTGGAGCAGTGACGGGTGGGACGCCTACCAGCCCAGGCCACCAGAGCTGACGTGCAGATTGAGAGCAGGAAGCTCAGGCGGTCAGGGACAGGGTGGGCGAAGGGTGTGTCCTGATCTCACCATCCCAGGCACCTCCTGAGACCGAGCAGGGAGCTGTGTGGGCTCCCTCGGCGCACAGTCAGAAGACAGGCATCTAGATGGCGTCTTCGGAAACCTGAAGAATGAACCCTGGAATGCTCTGCACTGGTAGCACTAAAAACAAGCACGAGGCACACCAGGGTTCGGTTATTTCTTTGCTGTGATCTCTTCCTTCTGTTCTGACCCAGGAGCCCTTGGGGAGAGCGGCGACCACAGGACACCCCCTCTGCCTGCTCACCCACAGGCCCCGGAGACGCAGCCCTCACCTGAGGGAGTCCGGGCTCACCTGGGGCTTCCATTCCTCTGGGAGCAGTGGACACGTGGTATGTAACTAGAGACACAATCATTTCATGGAGCAAAGATGCTGCAAAGAGACAAATGAGGTGACAAGCTGAGAGGTCCATCCTGAGAGAAGAGAGAGTACAGAGGTTTCACTGGGCAAGGCCTTGGGGGACTGGAGGACCTGAGAGGCTGGGGGTGGGTGGCCCTCAGTGAGCAGATGCCACAGGGGGACCATCTTCCCTGCCACCAGGGCTAGAACCCTGCAAACTCCCAGAACTTCAGCCTGTGACAGGCACAACGTCCATCTGTTTTCTGCCTTAGGTGGGGCCTGTGACACCAGCAAAAGGGGTGTCCAGGGTCCTGGTCCCACTGGTGGCTGATTGGCAGTGTGTCACATCAGTCAGGTTAAAGTGTGCTTCTTGGCATGCGTCCCCTGAGTAGGTCCATGCTACTGTGAGTCCGGGAAACAGGGTGCAAGAGATCTGGCGCGGCTAGGCGGAGGCTTCTCTGTCCCGCCTCCTCGTGGATGTGGGGCAGCTGCCCCGCCCACAGCTTCCCCGGCTCCCACTGGCTCCTCCCACAGCAGCCTTTCCAGCTCCTGAGCCGGGGGCACAGTCAACTTCCACACGAAGGTCGGGGGCTCCTCCTGCAGGACACTCTCTTCGAAGAAGGAGTCCTGGCGGCTAGGAGACACCGAGCAGGAGCGGGTCTTTCTTCACTGGGTCAGCTGATCCTCATGGATTCCTGTCGGCCCTGCCGTAGGTGAGGTGCATCCGCCCCTCCTGACAACCTGCCTCGCTGACTTCGGGCGCTACGGTCAGGGGCAAAGACAGCTTCACGTGGACTGTCCTCTCAGCTCCTGCAATTGATACGGGTCACATCCCTTAGGGAACGATATGTGTCAATTGGCTAGACTCTAGTCCCAAGTTCTTTTTAAAAAATATTTCATTTCCTTAGTTTTAGAGAGAAGGGAAGGAGGGAGAGAGGGAGAGAAACATCGACGTGTGAGGAAATATCTATCTGTTGCCTTCCGCAGGTCCCCAGCCTGGGAGGGGACCTGGCCTCCAACCCAAGCATATGCCCTGACCAGGAATTGAACCGTCGTCCACCTTTCAGTCTGCAGGATGACAGCCAAGCCACTGAGCCACACCAGCCAGGGCACTTGTCCCAAGTTCTTCAACCAACCACTAACCTAGGTACCTCTGCGAAAGTGTTTTGTAGATGCGATTAACAGGTACAATCAGCTGACTCTACGTGAAGGGGATTTTCCACAGACCTGACCCAGTCACTTGGAAGACCTTAAGAGAAGCAGAGGTGAGCTTTCCGGGAGCAAGAAGAAATTCGGCCTTCACTACTGCCTGAGAGTTTCCAGCTGGCCCTGCGGGTCCCGGACTTGCCCAGCCAACCCCCAAATGGCCGAAGCCAACACTTCGCAATGAATAAATAAATACGCACACGTGCACATACATGCATACATACATATATGTCAGTGTGTATGTACGTGTACGCGTCCATGCGTCCTACGGGCTCTGTTCCCGGTGGAACCCTGGCTGAGTTATGTGTCTCATCCCTAGCTGTTTGGTGTCGCTGACCTGGCCTGACCTCTGCGGAACTGAAGTGGAAATAAGCTCTGTGGTCTCCTAGGAAACCAGAGTGTTGTGACAACAACTTTTTTTCCAGGAAGCGGGGAAGCTGCCCATACGCAGAACCAGAAGAGATATTCTATTTTGCCAGTAAATCATTTTCCCATGTGCTCTTGAGGGTCTGCGAAAAGCGGATCTTAGAACCAACGGCTGTTGTCGTTCAGTCGTGCGTGTACCCCCACAAAGCTTCTCGGCAGCCAGCACGAGTGGGACCTTGCTGTGCTGTGTCTGAGGAGATGGAGGTGACAGGACTGACCCTGTCCCTGCCGTCACAGGTGTCATAGCGCTGTGGGGGGGAAGGAGACCCGTAAACAAGTGGACCGGTTATCTACTGCCATGTACCACACTATCCTCAGAGCTGAGCAGCGGAGAACAGCCACTACTTGCTGTTCCCCGCATCCAGGTGCCAGCAATCCGCGAGTCCCCGCTGGGTTCCTTGTGGCTCTGGGTCCCTCATGAGACTGCTGCTGGGGGCTGGCTGGAGCTGGGTCATCTCAAGGTGGCAGATCCACTATCCAAAGTCACTCTCGTTGCTGTTGACAGCTCGCTGGTGCTCACGCTGACCGTGGGTGGGACATCAGTCCTCAGTGGTGGTCTCTGCACCAGGCCACTCACACATGGCAGCGGCCCCCACGGAGCCGGTGAGTGAGTGAGAGGGCCGGCGGACAGAGCCAGAGTCTTTTTGTAACATAGTCCCAGGAGAGGCGTCACGTCCCTTTTGCCGTGTTTTGTAAGCCAGTCACTGTGTTCAACCTACAGGCAAAGGGGCTTGGATCCTGAAAGGCTGTGAAGACCAGCAGGCAGGATCATTCGAGGCCATCCTAGAGGGTGCCTTTCAGGGGCAAGGTTCAAGGGATAATAAATGTGACCGCAGCTCCATCTGGTGGGAAACGATGGCACACAACAGGTTCTGTGACAAGGCGGAAGTTTCACTTGTAATAGTTTTTGTTTTTGTTTTTGAAGATTTTATTTATCGTTAGAGAGGGGGAGGGAGGGAGACACAGAACGAGAGAGAAACATCAATGTGTAGTTGCCTCTCGAGCGCCGCCTACTGGGGACCTGGCCTGCCACCCAGGCCCGTGCCCTGACTGGGAATAGAACCAGCGACCCTTTGGTCCGCAGGCCAACTCTCAGTCCACTGGGTCATGCCAGCCAGGGTTCACTTGTAACAGTTTTGACTCCACAGCTGCGTGGCCAGAAAAACACAGGACACCCATTGAATGTGGAAATCCGAATTTCAACAAAAACGGCACATACTTTTTTTAGTGTAAGTATGTCATGCAACAGTGAAGACACACTTATGCTAAAATTAACTCGTTGGACAGTCAGGGAGGGGCCAGCCAGGAGGCCTGTGGCCCCAAGCCTGGAGCTCAGAGAGAGGGCTGGTGTGGCCGGCAGGGTAATGGATGTCCCTGCCATCTTGAGGATGCCAAGGTGTCCCCATCCTCATCCCCGAGGCCTGTGGGTATGTCACACTACCTGGCAAAAGGGAACAGGCACCCGTGGAGATGGAGGGAGTGTCCTTGGTTACCCAAGCAGGCCCTCTGCGGACGCAACGGTCTTTCTAAGTGTTAGGGGCAAAATTGTGTTTCCCAAAAAGATACGTTGAAGTCTTCTCCCCCCGAATCTCAGAATGTGGCCTGATGTGCACATAGTGTTGTTGCAAATGTAATTAGCTAAATTAAAATGAGATTCTACTAGAGTAGGGTGGGTTTGTAATCCAAGATGACTGGTGTCCTTACAAGAAGGTACAAGGGAAGGACGGCATGTGAGGATGGCGCCGTCCCGCAGCTGCAAACCAGGGAGTGCCCCGGCCACAGCCAGGAGCTGGAGGAGGCCAGCAAGGCTCCCATACAGGTTTCAGACAGAACACGGTCCCTTCAGCACCCTGATGTTGGACTTCTAGTCTCCAGAACTGTGAGATGATACATTTCTGTTGCTTCAAGACACCCAGTTTGCGGCGCTTTGTTACAGCAGCTCCGGGAAATTAATACAGAAAGGAAAAGAGGGACATCAGAGAGAGTGAGAGCAGGTGTGACCGTAGAAGTGGAGGTCACGGGGAGAGATTTGAAGATGCTGCACTGCCCACTTGGCAGATGAAGAGGAGGCCACGGCAAGGGAGACAGGCGGCCCCGAGAAGCCAGGGAAAGGCTCAGACACGCATTCTCCCCTAGAGCTTCCAGCGGGAGCTGCACCCTGCCAACACCTTCTTTTAGCCCCAGGGGACCGGTGTCAGACTTCTGTGCTCCAGACCTGGAAGATAATACACATGTTATTTTAAGCCACTAAGCTTGTGGCAATTTGTCACAGCACAACCGGAAACAAACCCAGCTGGGCTGAGCACAAAGGTGCAGGCAGGGAGGGGAAGTGATTAGAGATAGAAGTGTGGAATGAATGACATAAGAGCGAAAGGGGGAAGGGGTCACCAGGGCGAGGCCCAGGGCATCCGTGTGCCGTGAGCAAACCATGAAGGAGGGGGCCCCGAGGGAGGCTGGGAAGGAGCGATCAGAGAGAGGAGAGAGGACGGAGTGAGCACAGAGGACAAAAGCCAGGAGATGACAGCCGTCACTCATGTAGGCAGTGTGGCATTCCCACTTCCCAGGGAAAGAAGGTTCCAACAGCACCTCTGTGCTCATGGCTTCCCCATGCGGCGCTCCTGCCCGGCCCTATCACCAGGGTCTCATTTGGCCTTGGTTGCAAGTATGTGAAAATCCTAGGTCGCAGGTTCCAAAGGTACGAATGGGAAGCTTGAGTGGGGAGGCGGGGGACAGGGTGTTTCCCAGGGAGAAGCGATCGAGGGGTTGGTTCAGCTGTAAGAATGGAGAATGCACGAGAGCAAGAACTTGTCTGTTTCACGCACCTCTGAATTGCTAGACCCAAGAACAGTGGCTGTCAACTGGGGCAATTATGTCCCCCCCACCACACATACACGCATACAAGAGACATTTGGCAATGCAACTCTTCGGTGACACAGCTGAAGTCAGGGTGGGGTGACTGTCATGAGTAGAGGCCAGGGATGATGCTGAATGTCCTACAGTGCACAGGGCAATGCCCCCCGCCACAAACGATCCCACCCTATGGCAGACAGAAAAATGGTCCCCAAAGATGTTCACGTCCTAATCCCCAGGATCTATGAAAATGTTAGCTTTCATGGCAAAGAGCTGAGGTTGCAGATGAAGTTAACGCTGCCAAACCAACTGACTTTAATATAGGAAGATGATCTTGGAGTATCCAAGTGGTCCCGATATAATCACAAGAGTCCTTAGAAGTGGGAAAGGGATAGGAAGAGAGAAGCGAAGAGACAGCAGCGTGAGAAGGACTTGGCCCGATGTTGCTGGCTTTGAAGACGGAGAAAGGGGCCCCAAGCCAAGGAAAGTGTGTGGCTTCTGGAACTGAGAACGTTCCAGCTAGCAGATTCTTCCCCCCAAGCCCCCCATAAGGAATATGGCCCTGCTGACACCTTGATTTCAGCTTAGTAAGACCCATTTTCGACTTCTGACCTTTAGAACTGTAAAAGAAGGAATGGGTGCTATTTCAAGCCAGCCAATTTGCGGTCGTTTGTCACGGCAGCCACGGGAAGCTCATACAGCCCCAAAAGTCTGTCCCCCAAACAGCGCCTGGCACCCAGGATTTGCTCAAAAAATATTTCTCAAGAGAATGAATGAATGAAAGTTGGATCAATACAAATGACTTCATTTTTGTGACAAAACAGTGTTTCCCAGCTGGTGTCTTAGACAACAGCTCGTCAGTAAGAGGCCCCTCTCACCTTAATCCTTCCTGTTTCTCCCCGCGGCAATTTCATCATTGACCTTGAGACCGAGGTGACCACAAAGCCTCGCTCACATGTTTGCTACGGGGAGGTATGTTTAATTGTTTGTGTTTTTGACAGGAAATAGAACTTACTCCTCAACTTATACTGTTGAACCCCTGATGATATATCATCACTAATCCAGTTATAATTAACTCACGTTGAGCAGAAATGGTCGAGAAACTCCTGGAGTTATGAAATGAATCCACACGCTTTACCTCCTATCACAAGTTTACGTAAGTGAATGTAAAATTAAGTTAAAGCAAATTTTCGAACAAAAAGGACAAGGTATTTGCCCTGGCTGCTGTGGTTCGATTGGTCAGAGCGTCGTCCCATAACCGAAAGGTCATCGATTCGATTTCTGGTCAGAGCACCTGGCTGGGTTGTAGGTTCAGTGCCCTGTCAGGGGGTCAGGGTGCATATGAGAGGCAACTGATTGATGTTTCTCACATCCATGTTTCTCTCCCTCTCTCTCCCTCCCTTCCCCTCTCTCTCTAATAAAAATAAAATAAACCTTCAGAAAAGAAAAAAAAAGAAAGAGGTGGTCAGACAAAAACGTGTAAATCAGCGTTCATAGCAACCAAAGGGAGACACAACCGAAAAAGGTCCATCGACAAAGAAATGAACAAAGCGTATCCGGGCAATGAAATACGACTCAACCACACAAACGAATGAAGCTCTGACAGGTGCGACGGGGTGGATGAGCCTTGAAAACGAAGTTGAGTGAAATAAGACAGACCCAAGAGGCCACGGCTCTACAGAGCTCGGCTTCTGTGTGAGTCTCTGTCCTGGGCCGAGTACGGCTGGAGAGGGAGCAGGATGAAGGGTGGTTGTTATGACGATGCCCCAGCCAAAGAAGGATTCTAGGAAAACTGAACTTTATTCACCCCTTGCCCATTCAGGCTGATCTAGGACAAAAACCCTTGATCCCGGGGTGTGGACAGCGGGGCCGGAGGGGTGGTGTGCAGTACTCTGTGTGCTGTACTCTGTGTGCTGCTGAGCCTATGGGCAGAGGAAGGGAACTCAATGTCTTAGCTCGGGCTTTGGTAATAAAAATACCATAGACCAGGCAGCTTAAACAACAGACATTTATTTCCCACTGTTTTGGAGGCTGGGAAGTTCAAGGTCAAGGTGCTGGCAGATTCGGTTCTTGATGAAAGTCTCTGCCTGGCTGGCAGAGGGCCCCCTGCTCGCTGTGTCCTCACGTGGCCTGTCCTCAGTCTGTGCACAAGGAGAGAATGAACTCTGGCTTCTCTTCCTCTTCTTCTTAGGACACTAATCCCGCCATGGGGGCCCCACCCTCGTGACTCCATCTGAACCTAATCACATCCCAGAGACGCCACCTCCAGATAACGTCACATTGGGAGTTAAGGTTTCAACGTATGAATTTGGCAGGGGCAGGCGGGGTGGAGAGGAAGAAGACACAAACATTCAATCCACAACACTTACGCAGGCAGAAGATGAGAATAATAATTCCTATTTTTTCAGTCCGTTTCCTACGTTCTATACAGTTAACATATATGATCTTATGGGCCAGGGTCCCAAGGTAGTACGTTACCTCTTGCTGTGTAATAAGAGATCAGCCCAAAGCTTAGTGGCTGAAAACAATAAACACTTAGCCGTGGCTGGTGCGGTTCAGTGGATTGAGTGTTGGCCTATGAACCTAAAGGTCACAAGTTCAATTCCCAGCCAGGGCACATGCCTGGGTTGTGGGCCGAGGAGGCAACTGTTGACATATCTCTCACACAGTGAAGTTTCTTTCTCTCTCTTACTCCCTCCCTTCCACTTTTAAAATTTATTTGAAAATAAATAAAATTTTGAAAAATATTTAAAAAACAACAACAACAACAGCGAGCAGAGGGTTTGTGAGCAGGAATTGAAGAGCAGCTCAGGGAGGTCATTCTGGCTCTAAGTCTCTCATGAGGTCACGGTCAGACGGTGGCTGGGTCTGGGACCATCTTGAAGCTTTCTTAATCCACAGATTGGTGCAAGAGGCGCCTTCACCTCTCTTCTGTCCCTGGGAAGCCACCCCAGTATGGTGGTTCAGGGCTCCCGAAGTACAAGTTCTGAGAGAGCGAGAGTCACTCAAAATCATGTCCATTGTAGTCCACTCATGAGAAGCACGTCAATAGGGCTGGCCTGTATTCAAGAGGATGGGAGATATTAGAGTCCATCTTTTTACGAGAGTACTGTAAAGAGCCTGTGAACATGTTCTAACATTATCACAAGTAGGCACTATTTTATGCCCATTTCACAGATGAGTAAACTGAGGCACAGATTTTTTTTTTTTTAGTTACCTGCCCAACATCACACAGCTTGGAATTCATACCAAGCTGGCTCCATGGCCTCTCACCTGGCTGGTGTTTCTTGTCTGTGGCCACAGTGAGCACAGCGCCTCTGGAGAGCTGTGAGGACCTTGAGGAAGGACAGCACAGGGACCTGTGAGCTGCTGAAAGAAAACACCCAGAGCTCCACGCGAAAATCAGGCTCCTCCTGCGTCCTGTCTGCCTGGAATGGCAACCCAGAAAATTCAGAGTCAGCTAGCTTTAAACTGCGAGGCTCCAACGATTAACCAAGGGAGTGTTCAAAAGTGATCAAGATCTTTAATAAAAATAATTTTAAGTAAAAAAGAGATGAAGATCTTCTCTCTTTCCTGCAGCTACACAGAGACACCGTATTGCACAATCGAGTCTGTCTAAAGAATCTACCCCATTAGATAAACGGAACGTTTTCAAGAGCCTCCATTTTGTTCTCCTGGGCGACTTAAGATCCTGTCACCAGCCTGATCTGTTCATTTACGACTGTCCTTGGAAAGCTAATTTGAACAAAAGAGTCTTGTGAGAGTCCCCTAGAAATTGTTGCCATAGCTTGAGAAAAATAACCTCCCAAAGAAGCCTGCAGTTCTGACTGGTTGTCTTCCTTGATCATTTGTTGCCATGGTAATAACATCGCCCCTCTCTCTCATTAAAAAGAATTAATGCTTGTAGGTTTTCCATCCCTCTCTTAATCCAAAAGGATCGTCGGCACTTTTCTCCCACAAACATAAGGTAGAAATAAAAGCCTGTGACTCTGCTAGATTTCTTATTTTAACAAAGAAATTGGAAGGCCTGTCTTATTTAAATAAACCAAGCGCTCAGCCCCGTGCGCCAATGGTGGTCGCTGTGGTCACTGCTACGGCGGCGACCTGCAATCTTAACTGCACCCTAGCGCCGGCTGGTGGGGAATGAGAGAACAACAGGGCTGTAGCCACGGGGAGACCCCTTCCCTCCGCTCCCCTCCTCTCAGGAACACTCACCACCAACACCACCACCACCCCCGCCCCCGCCCACCTGGCCAGGCTCACGGTGGAGGGCGAAGCCAGCACTGAGATTCCCGTAAATTCTGCAGAGGGTGGGGGAACAGCCCCTCCCCCTCTCAGCACCCGCTCTGGACACCAACTGTGTGCCGGGCACCCGGTGCTATGCCCTCTAGCCTGGCCATCCTCACTGCAGCCCCTTAAGGAGGGAATTATGACCTCTCCCACTGTCTGCAGATGAGGACTCCAAAAACAGAGAGGTGAGGTTTCTTTCCCAAGGCCACACAGCCAGACACTGCAGGAGCCAGGAGTTACTTACGCCCAGGCCTCTCTGACCAGAGGCAGAGAACTTCGGCGTGGAGGTGTGGTGGGACCCGAAGCCTCCTAATCTGCCCTCAAGAGAGACTGTCCAGTACCAATGGGGTTTGGCAGCCAGAGGCTTTCAACCCTCAACTGACAATAATTATGGTAAAATGTGAGCTAGTAGCTACCGGGCTCTTGTTAGTGCTACGGGCTTAGCTAAGCACTTTCGGTGCAAAATCTCACAAAATCCCCCTGACGAGTTTAGGGAGAAAAATTATCATTGTGCCTCTGAAGACAGGAAGAGACTGAGGTTCAGAGGGGCCCATTAAAATGCCCAAGGTCACACAACTGGCAAGTATTGGAAGCAGGGTTATGAACTCACATCTGCCTGGCTCCAAAGCGTCTATTCCTCCCTCCCACAGTATTTAGGACACAAGACAGAATTTGGATTGAGTGAGGGCCTGACTCCACACAGAGAGTGCTTTCTGAGCCCAGGTAACAGCCCCACCATTTTGCAATTAGCTGCTGCTTTTTGGTTCCAGTTAGCTATTGTGGTATAACAAATCCTCCCCCCGCAAACCTGGGAGCTTACAACAACAATTATTTGTCTTGTTCACAAATCTGCCACGTGGAGAAGGCAGTGACAGTTCTGTGCTCCAAACGGAGAGCACCCAAATCTGCCTGCAAGATTCAGCTGGTCACTCCTACACACGCCCCCGACCAGGGACCGAGCCGCAACCCAGGCACGAGCCCTGACTGGGAATCAAACCACCAACCTTCTGCTTTGCAGGACGGCACCCAACCAACAGAGCTACACCGGCCAGGGCTGAATTTCACTCTTAAAGGCAGTGTAGGGAAGAACGAATGTCCCTCCGGGCCAGTCTGTCCTTGCCCGCTCTCTGGGAGGAGTGGGGTTTTACTGGGGAACGATGGGAAGTTGAAAACACTACATAGCCTTGGCCTTGGAGCTCTAAGAAGCCAAGGATCTAGGAATTGTTTTGAGGACAAAAAGTGTTCTCTGGGCAAAGGGTGTATCTTTTGGGAGACATTTAAGGACCCATGGGCTGGACCTGCATTTTGTTGTTGGGCTTTTTGAGAGAGAGAGAGAGAGAGAAAATATCAATTTGTTGTTCCACTTATTCATGCACTCATTGGTTGATTCTTATATGTGCCCTGACTGGGGACTGTATTTGGGATGATGCTCTAACCAGCTGAGCTACCAACTGAGCTACCCAGCCAGGGCTGGACCTGTGTTTTTTGTTTTTTTGGTTTTTTTTTTTAAGATTTTATTTATTTTATTTTTAGAGAGAGAGGAAAAGACAGAGAAAGAGAGGGAGAGAAACAACAATGCGTGGTTGCCTCTTGCACGCCCCCCACTGGGGACCTGGCTCACAACCCAGGCCTGTGCCCTGACTGGGAATCGAACCAGCGACCCTTTGGTTCGCAGGCCGGTGTTTAATCCACTGAGCCACACCAGCCAGGGCTGGACCTGTGTTTTATTGAATGGCTTTCTAACGCCCTCCAGATAATTCACTGGTAATTCTTTTTTAAAAAAACAAAAAAGTTCACCCAAGGATATGTTTTTATTGATTTTTTAGAGGGAGAGGAAATGGCAGGGTGGGGGAGAGAGAGAGAGAAACATCGATTGGTTGCCTCCCGTATGCACCCCCACCCAGGATCAAACTCACAACCTAGGTATGTGCTCTGATGGGGAATCGAACCCACAACCTTTTGGTGTATGGGATAACACTCCAACCAACTGAGCCACCCAGCCAAGTTACTCAGTGGGTAATTCTGGAGGCAGAATGACTCCAGCAGCAAAGTCAAGACTCCAGCCTTCGGGGCCGGGCAGGGAAGCACCCCGTCTCACTGTGCTTCCCTGGCCCACCACAATCTCGGTTTCCTCATCAAAAGAATAGCCAGTGGGGGTTGGGTGAGGCCTGGGGCGCCAGAGCTGGATCCGGAGCAAGAACCAGTACTGGTGTCGCCGGTGGGCGCCTCAGGCCGGCTGTGGCTGGAGTCTATTTCCACCAGTGCTGGAAGCTTCTACCTACCCCGGTGGGGATATGCGCTGCCCCAACTGGATCATCCAGGCTCACAGTCCCTGTCCTCATCGGAACTGTCCACAAGCAGGGGCTGTCACCATGTGAGTGGAATAAACTACATCAGTGCAACCTAGAGCACCACCGGCAAGGAGCTCGCTGAGAGCAAAGCCATCCCCGCTAGACAGATGGCATCTGTGACACCCTTTCCAGGGAGGAAAAGAAGGAGCCAGCCATCTGTGCAAATGGCCCCACGCACTGCAGCCTAATGGCTACAGACACGAATGGGGGCGTCTGGAACCATCTTTGCTAAATGTGGTCTCTGCTGTTTCTGTGCTGGGACAGGGTCAGTGACAGGAGTGAGATTAGGCTGTCGTACAATTCTGGGGTGAAAAAGATATGATGAGGGTTACAATTTATATGAAGACAGAAAGGCACTGATGACAACCCCACCTTGGAAGGGGTCCGTACCTTTGAGGACCCCCTCATTTAGGCTGGATGGTCTAAATGGCAACCTGTGAAAAAATGAAGTCACCTAATGCAAGTGGGTAAAGGTTTGGTGAGAACGGGTATTTACCCGGTGCTGGAGTGTCTTCCCACGGGTTACTTATTAATTATAAAATAAAAAAGAGGTCCTGGCCCAGTGGCTCAGTTAGTGGAGCATGATCCCATGCACCAAAAAGGTTGCGGGTTCGATTCCCAGTCAGGGCACATACCGAGGTTTCAGGTGTGGTCCCAGGTCAGGGCGTGTACAGGGCAAACGGTCGATGTTTCTCTCTCACATTGATGTTTCTCTCTCTCTCGCCCCCTCCTTCTCCCCCTTCCTCTCTCTCTGAAATCAATAAGCAGCTCTTTCTCTTCCGGTCCCGGCACTTCGGGAGCTTCAGGCTTCGCCTGGCCAAATCCAAGAACCACACCACATCCAAGCAGCCCCAAATAAATGGCACAGAAATGGTCTCAGGAAACCCCGCTCACAAAGGTATGAATCTCTTGAGGGAGCGGACCCCAAGTTCCTGCAGAACATGCACTTTGCCCAGAAGCACAAGAAAGGCCTGAAGATGCTACAGACCAACAATGCCAAGGCCATGAGTGCATGTGCCGGGGCTATCGAGGCCTCGTGAAGCCCAAGGAGGTCAAGTCCAAGATCCCAAAGGGGGGCAGCTGTGAGCTCGGTCAACTCGGCCAAGACCAAGGCTCAAACCAAGCCCCAGGCTGCGGATGCGGCTCCAGCTCTGGCTCCCAAAGGTGCCCACGGAGGCTGCACAAGTAGAGGCCTCTGCCTGCCGACGTGAGGGTGGAAGTACTGGTATGGGTTCTGGGCTGCTCCCTGCGTGAGGCTGGTGTCCTCTGTGCTATCTGTACAGAGAAACCTGCGGCAGGATCTGCCCCAAATAAATAAACAAATAAAATCAGTAAGCATGTCCTTGGGTGAGGATTTTTGTGAAAAATAAAAAAGTAACTTTACAGTGCGAAGCCTCACCATCACCAGTAATGGGACAAACCATGCCACCTGCCTTCTGATAAGATGCACTGAAGACCCGGAATTACTTCTGTGATATTTCTTTTTTCCCTTTTTATTGAATTTATTGGGGCGGCACTGGTTAACAAAATTATGCAGGTTTCAGGTGCACAATCTTACAGCACTTCAGCTGTACAGTGTTGTGTGTTCACCACCTCGAATCAAGTCTCTGTCCATCGCCATTTCCCCCCCTTTACTCTCCTCCCTCTCCCCCCTCTCCTTCCCCTGGCAAACACTGCACTGTTGTTCATCTCCGTGAGTCTTTTATCTGTTTTTTCTTTTTCCCTCAATCCCTCAGCCCCGCCCCGCCCCCAGACAGCTGTCAGCCTGCTCTCTATCTATGAGTCTGTCTTTATTTTGTTTGTTAGTTCACTTTGTTCATTAGATTCCACATATGAGTAAAATTCTATGGTACTTGTCTTTCTGTGCCATAGAATAAGACTGGCTTATTTCACTTAGCGTAATGCCCTCTAGATCCATCCGTGCTGTCACAAAGGGTGAGATTTTCTTCTTTTTTATGACCAAGTAGCATTCCATTGTCTGAGTGTATCGCAGCTTTTTTATCCATTCATCTACTGATGGGCACTTGGGCTGCTTCCAAATCGGCTTTGTAAACAATGCTGCAATAAACATAGGGGTGCTTATATTCTTCTGAGTTATTGTTTTGGGTTTCTTCGGATAAATTCCCAGAAGCGGAATCACTGGAGCTTAAGGCAGTTCCATTTCTAATTTTTTGAAGTAACTCCGTACTGTTTTCCAAAGTGGCTGCGCCAATGTGCATTCCCCCACCAACAGGCTACTGAAGATTCCCCCTTTCTCCACATCCTCGCCAGCGCTTGTCGTTTGTGGATTTACTGATGATACTCATTCTGACAGGTGTGAGGAGGTATCTCATTGTGGTTTTAATTTGCATTTCTCTAAAGACTAGTGATGTTGAGCATCTTTTCATATGTCTATTGGCCATCTGTGTGTCCTCTTTGGAAAAGGGTCTACTCAGGTCCTTTGCCCAACTTTTAATTGGATTTTTAAAAGATTTTATTTATTTATTTTTAAAGAGGGGAAGGGAGGGAGAAAGAGGTGGAGAGAAACATCAATGTGAGAGAGAAACATCAACTGGTTGCCTCTTGCAGGTTCCCCAACCAGGGACCGAACCCACAACCTAGGTATATGCCCTGACCTGGAATCAAACTGGCAACTGTTCACTTTGCAGAACTATGCCTGACCAACTAAGCCACGCCAGTTAGAGCTGGATTGTTTGGGGTTTTTTGGTGTTTTGTTTTAAATTATATTTTATTGATGATGCTATTACAGTTATCCTGATTTTTCCCCCTTTGCCCCCCTCTACCCAGCACCCCCCACTCCCTCAGGCCATCCCCCCACCATTGTTCACGTCCATGAGTCAAGCATATAAGTTCTTTGGTTACTCTGTTTACTGTACTGTATTTTACACATGGCTATTCTGTGACTACCTATTTGTACTTGTTAATCCCCTCACCTCTTCACCCCCCTCCCTTCTGGCAATCTTTCAGTAACTAACTTCTTTTCTATGGCTTCGAAGTCTCTCTCTTTATCTTTAACCTTTGGCCTTTTAATAATGATGTGTCTTGGAGTGGGCCCCTTTGCATCCACCATAATTGGGACTCTGAGCTTCCTTGACTTGCACATCTATTTCCTTCACCAAATTAGGGAAGCTTTCGTTCACTATTTTTTCAGATTTCCAATTTCTTGCTCTTTCTCTTCTCCTGGCACCCCTATGAGGCGAATGTTGGACCTCTTAAGGTTGTTCCAGGGGCTATTTATACTATCCTCATTATTTTGGATTCTTTTTCCTTCTTGTTGTTCTGTGTGGTTGTTTTTTGGTTCCTTATGTTCCAAATCATTTGATTCTCGGCTTCATGTAGTCTACTGTTGCTTCAGTGTAAATTGTTCTTTATTTCAATTAGTGTATCCTTCGTTTTTGATTGGGTCTTTTTTATGCTGCTGAGGTCCTCACTAAGTTCCCTGAGCATCCTTATAACCAGTGTTTTGAACTCTGCATCTGAGAGATTGCTTATCTCCATTTCGTTTAGCTCTTTTTCTGGAATTTTATCTGTTCTTTCATTTCTTTGTCTCCTCATTTTGCCAGTCTCACTGTGTTTGTTTCTAGGTATTAGGTAGAGCTGCTTTGCCTACATGTCTCAGTAGTGTGGCCTAATATAGTAGGTGTCCTGTATGATCCAGTGGCACAGCCTCCCCTATCACCCAAGCTGGGTACTCGAGGTGTGCCTTTTGTGTGGGCTGAGTACACCCTCCTCTCATAGTTGAGCCTTGGTTTTTGTTAGCAGATCAATGGGAGGGATTCACCCAGGCCAATCAGCTGCAAGGCCTGGCTGTGACCACTGACCACCAACCTCTGCCCTCCATGGAGGATCAGCTGTGCAGCGGTTGGGTGCTGGTGCTCCAACGTGGTCTGTGGCGGTCCACTGGGTGCGCTGGCCCTGGGATTTCCCAGGTGGTGCAGGCCAAGGGTCAGCCCCCACCTGTGTTTTGGCCGGGGCCACCCCACCTGAGCTATAGAGCAATCTGAGATGGCTGCTACTTGTGCTGGGCTTGGAGATTCCCAGGCGAAGCCAACCTGTGACTCTAATCTGGCTGCTGCTTGGTGTTGAGTTTTATAAGTTTTTATAAATTTTAAATATTAACCCCTTTTCAGATGTATCAGTGAATATGTTGTCCCGTTCAGTGGGTTGCCTTTTTATTTTGTTGGTGGTTTCCTTTGCTGTGCAATGGTACTCCTTTCAAAGATTAAAAGGTATAACCTGAATGCAGCCATGAGAAAACATCAGACAAGCCCAAATTGATGGACAATCTACAAAATAACTGACATGAAATTTTCAAAAATGTCAGTGTCATAGAACTTCGAAGAAAAACTAAGAAACTGTTCCAAATTAAAGCAATAAGACAGCTAAATGGAATATATGATCCTGGCTGGGAAAAAAACAAAAATTTTTTTGTTTTTTGCTATAAAAGACATGATTAGAACAGCTGGCAAACTTTGATAACATCCATAGATTAAATATAACTGTATCAGTAGTAAATTTCCTGATTTTGACCATTGTACTGAGATATGGCAGGTGAGTGTCTTAGTTCTGAGGAAGTTCACATTTAAGTGGTTAGAGGTAAAGTGGCATATGGTCTGCAACTGATTCTCAAATGATTCAGAAAAAATTATATATAAATATATATATGGAAAGTAATTCCATATTCAATCAGTTCTCAGCTGCTCATTTTAACATATCTGAATGCAGGCTTCCTTGTCAACTGCTGCCAACCAGGCGGGGGCCAGCCTGTAGATGTCATTGGCTGTCCCAGTCCATCGATACTTGTGGAGTGGGTGACAATGGCTTGGAAGAAAATCCTGGATACAGAAACAGAACACCCTTTAAGAAATGCTGCATCACGGTGGCACAAAAAATATCTTTTCTTCCTTATTTGAGAGAGAAACAGACATCGATCGTTTGCCTCCCGTAGGCTCCCCAACCAGGACTTGAACCCTCAACCCTTTCAGTGTACCAGGGGAAGTTCCAACCAACTGAGACTCCCAGCCAGGGCCATTGATTGATTCTTGCGTGTGTCCTGACTGGGAATCGAGCACACAACCTTGGCATATCAGGACAACACTCTAACCAACTGAGCTACAAGGCCAGGGCAAGGATGGTCCCTTGAAAAGCATCACCCCTGAGTGAAAAAGAGAATCTGTATTTCACCCTGAAATCACCCTGGAAAACAAACTGATACAGTGTTAGAGCCGACTTCAGTAGGAGGCTAGATGCAAGACCACTTATAAAAAGTCATCACTTTTTTTTTTTTTTTTTTTACTGATTTTGAGAGAGAGAAACATCAATTTGTTGTTCCCCTTATCTATGCACTCATTGGTTGATTCTTGTATGTGCTCCGAACTGGGGACTGAACCCACAACCTTGGCATATTGCGATGACACTCCAACCAACTGAGATACCTGGCCAGGGCAAACGTCATCACTCTAATACATGCTTCTAGATGCATGGGCTTCTAGAAAATGTGCAAAAAAGAGACCTGGCTGGTGTGGCTCAGTGGATTGAGCACCAGCCTGTGGACCAATGGGTCATCGGTTCGATTCCCAGTCAGGGCACATGCTTGGGTTGCAGACAAGGTCCCCAGTTGGGGGTGTACGAGAGGCAACCAGAGAGACAACCACATATTGACATTTTTCTCCCTATCTTTCTCCCTCCTTTCCCCTCTCTCTAAAAATAAATAAATAAATAAAATCTTCTTAAAAAAAAAGAGAAAGAAACTGCAAAAAAGAATCCCACCCACATGGTCAACAAAAACTTCAAAATATCAAGGAATAAACTTACCCAAAATTAGTAGGAGTCATATGAGGAAATTTAAAATGAGGAGGGCCAAATTAATCCTTAAAGTTAAAACAAATTAATCCTTAAAGTTAAAACAATTAGTAAAATGTCAGGTCGGCGATACTGGCCTCCCTTACAGTTAGGAGTAGCCACAAACAATACGTAGGCCACTGAGATGTGAGCAGAGTGATGTCTGCAACGTCTGGCTCATCTCCTGCAGCAGAGAATTTCTGTTGTTCATCAAATCTTGTTCCCTCTTCTTCTCGGGCAAGCAGCTAGCTACGTTTTCCAGCCCCCCTTGCAATTAGGTCTGGCCATGGGGACTGGATTCTGGCCAGTGAAATGCAATGGAAAATACATGAGCTACATCCAGGACAAGTCACCCACATGATCCTCTATGTTCTCCCTTCCCCCAAATTCTGGCCAGAGACAGAGGGTCTCGAAGGGAATTCTGAGCATGTAGCAGGTAGCAGAGCCATAAAAGAAAAGGAACCCAAGTCCCTGAAGGCCCTCTGCCTAAAAAGAACCGCCACATTAGGTACTGTGTGAGTGAGACCTGTATGTTTTGGTTATGTTAAGCCACTGAGAGACTTGGAAGTTTATTTGTTACAGCAGCTGGCATGACTTACTCTGACTAATGTGTCTTAGTGACAACAGTAAAAGCCCTTCTTTCCATGTTTTCTCCTTCCTGCAACAGCTGTAGCAGCTGTTTGGCAGCAGGATGGAGGTCACATGTGGAGGATGGCAGGCACCGCCGGCCCTGGATGACTGCACGTAACAAAGCTGTGGCCGGATCTGCTGCAGGAGGTGACTTTTGGAGGAGAAAAGTGAAGTTTGATGAAACTGCTTTAGGAAAAAAAACTGTAGGGAAAAGAACAGAAATGTATAATAAAGAGGATTCAGAATGTTTTCCCATGGGAAAAACTTAACCCTCCATTTCTTTTTTCCCAGGAATTTTCCAAGAGAAATCTAGACTTTTCCTGAGGCGGATCTTTTCCCCACTATGCACCCCTCTCTCTTGCGAACCCCATGCCTTTGTCCAAGTACCAGGCAACAATGTGCTCAGGGAGGATGGGCCTTCCCCCAAACGGTGAATCCTGATCAGTCTCAACATCGCTCCTGTTCGCTAGTTATTGGTTTAGGAGTTATCGTTGCCATTCTGTGACAATAAAACTTGAAAGGGTTTGGAGGAAGGGTTTATTTTCTCTAATAAAGAGAAACAGAAGAACCATACCCCTTTCATCCTGGCTTGGGTGACTGTCTTGGGAAGTGATGTCTGGAGCTGTGGCAGCCACCTTGCAACCATAAAGCAAGGAACCTGAAACAGAAAATATTGAAGGTATCAGAGCAGAATGAGAACAAGAGACTGTAGCCTTGATCACTGAGCCAGTCTGGGCTGGCCCTGCCTCCAGACCTTCTATTATGTGTGATACTTTTTTTAAAAGAAAACTTAACACGACTTTTAAAAATTTTAATGGCTTTTAATTGCATTTTTTCTACTACTATTTGTCAGTCTTATACCCTCTTCGACCTCCACCCATCCCTCTTCCACCACAATAAAACATATTTTTAAAATCTTTAATACAAGGAAAAAAATACAGCTAGGTCACCAACTGTGATCGTTTAAAGTTGTACGGATCACTAAACCATAATGGAAAGTAGAGTTAAAAAACCAATCATCAACAGCAATGAGCAGACTCAGAGCCCAGATTAGTTTCTAACAACATTCTCCAATAACCGGAGCCAGGGTTCCTTGGAGAAATGAACGACTTTAGCAATGGAGCAGAAAATATATGCAATGAGCCCTGGCTGGTGTGGCTCAGTGGATTGAGCGCCGGCCTGCGAACCATAAGGGTCGCCATTTTGATTCCCAGTCAGGGCACATGCCTGGGTTGCAGGCCAGGATCCCAGTAGCGGGCATGCGAGGGGTGACCACACAATGATTTTTCTCTCCCTCCCTTCCCCTCTACCTACAAATGAGTGAATAAAATCTTTTAAAAAAAAGAAGAAGAAAAGAAAATATATGTGATGTGTCTGGAAATACATGAGATGTGTCAGAAGAATAAGGAAGTGCTAAAGCATGCACACACACACATACAACACGATGAGGGTATGTCCAAGGGACACAGGGGCCACCTGAAAGAGCACCCAATGGTCAAAGCTGGAGCAGTTTGAGCAAGAAAATAAACAATGTGCATTGGATTATAACCCATAGCACGAAATACCCACAAGTCCACACTGACAAAAACAAAATGAGTGAGCTCTGGCCGGATGGCTCAGTTCATTGAACTGTCATCCCATACACCAAAATATTACAGGTTCGATCCCCAATCAGGGCACAAATCTAGCTTGTGGGTTCAGTCCCCCGTTGGAGCGCAGACAGGAGGCAACTGGTCAATGTTTTTCTCTCACATCGATGTTTCTCTCTCTCTCCCCCTTCCTCTCTCTCTAAATTAATAAACATATCCTTGGGTGATGATTAAAAAATAAAATAAAGTGACTGAATAATAAACAAATGGGGAGAAATGGACAGATTTCCTGTGAAGAAGGTTTCCAGATAATTGAGGTAGATATCACCCTCTCAAGGAAGGGGAGCCAAGCTCTCCACTTCGTAAGTGTGAACTGCCAGACTGACTTCCTACCAGCGTACAGTGTGGGGAGGGAAGGGAAAGAGTGACTTCACACTAAGGAAATCTGATAAATATGATGACCAAGGTGAACATCAATGGCAATAAGTCACAGGGACAGTTTGTACCCTTCATATCATGTAGTGAGAACGACACTTTACCTCTGTCCTGCACCCAAAACCATAATCCCAGTCTAATCATGAGAAAAACGTCAGACAAACACCACATGGGAGACATGGTGCAAAATACCTGAACAGGACTCTTCAAAACTGTCAAGGTCATCAAAACAAAGTCTAAGAAATTGTCATAGTCCACAGAAGACTACGGTGACATGATAACGAAATGTAATGTGATATCCTGGATGTTACCCTGCAACGTAAAAAAGACATTAGACAAAAGCCAAAGAAGGGATGTCAGTTAATAACATTATCACTACTGGTTCATTCATTGTAACAAATATACCGTATTAATGTAAAAATTTGTTAATAGAGGAAACTGAGTGCGGGGTATGTGGAAACTCTCTGTTCTATGTTTGCCACTTCTCTGTAACCTAAAACTACTCTAAATACAAAGTTGTCTTTTACTGCAGAGGAAAAATGGAATACTCAAAAACACACAAGTAACTCAAAAGAAGATGTCACTTGAACAAAGACTCGAAGCTAGGGAGGGAGAGAGCCTTTGAAGAAGAGGAAATAAGACAGGAGCAGCCACAAGTGTTCAAGGAACAGCAAAGAGGCCAGTGTAACTGGAACAGAGAGAGCAAGGGGGGGAGCACTGGGGAGGCAGGGACTCGACAAATAATAGGGTCATCAGACTGTGGTGTCCAGCAACAGACAATATAGTTGGCAATGGCGCTTACCCAGCTGATGGATATGAAATGGTATGTCGTTGTCATTTTAATTTAAACTTCCCTGGCTATAATGGGGTTGGACATTAGTTTATTGATCATTCCTGAAACCCAGAAAATTTGAAGCTACTGCCAAGACTCTGGCCTGGCCGTTGCATAGGACAACCCAAGGCCTGAAAGTTTAGGAAGTCCCCTGTAAGGTCATTAAGATAATTTAAAACCTTGGAAAGAAGGCTCTTTGAGACTAGAGTCACCAGATTAAGCAATCAGAAATACAGGACTTCAGCCCTGGCCGGTGTGGCTCAGTTGGTTGGAACATCATTCTGTACAACAAAAGGTTGCAGGTTCGATCCCCAGGCAGAGCACATACGTAGGCTGAGGGTCTGATCCCTGGTTGGGGCGCATACAGGAGTCATCCCATCAATGTTTCTCTGACAGCTGATGTTTCTCTTTCTCGCCAAAATCAATAAACAAGTCTTCGGGTGAGAATTTAAAAAAAATAAAGAGCATCGGGTTTCCAGTCAATTTGCTTCGATTGAGTTCAGATCCTGATTCTACCTCCTACACTGTGTGACCAATTCACTTCACTTTTCTGTTCTTGATCAAGCCTTCCTGGTCTTATCTAATTTCAGTGGCAATCAAACAGTTTCATCGGGAGGAAAACGGAAGTAACAAGCCCGTTGGGAGGTTGTGAGAATTAAACGAGCTAATGCACACAGTGCTTGGAACAAAGGAAGTGCTCAAAGGCATTAGTAGCAGTATACCATGTATGTATTATTTCATAGCACTAAGTAATTCGGAGGATCTGCCTGGTGAAATTGAGAATGAAAAAAAGAAAAGGGAGAGCGAGCGGGAGCGCGCCTTTGCTTACTTGTTCAGCAAATGTTGGCTGGGTCCTTAGCCTTCTCTGTTTCAGGCCCAGTGCTGATGACCAAGACAAAGGTTAGCCCAGCTCATATCCATCAGGAATTCTTTGGTTGCAAGTGACAGAAATTCAACTCCAACTAGCTTGGGAATAAAAGAGAAATTTTAATGGCTCATGTAATCAAAATTCTGGCATGATGGGATGCAGCTGTCTTCCAGAGTACAGGAACAAGGGAAGTGAATTCCAGTATGACTTTCTCACTCCATCTCTTTCTTGCTTCTCCCTGGCGTCCGTTTTATTCTCTCCTCCCAGGGTGGGAAAACGGCCAGAGGGCTCTGGACCGATTCCTTCACAGGCTCACTACCCAAAACAAAAAGGCTTCTTGCCCCCCAAATCCATGCAAAAACCGAGGGAAATACTCTCATTGGCTCAGCCTATACTCTGTGTTGGGACATAATGATTGGCCCAGCTTGACTTGCTGCCCATCCTTCGGCCAATCACGGTAAGGAGAAGAGGAACACGTAAGTGAATGGCAGCTCCTATTCTAAACAAGGTGGGGAGGGGTACGTTTCTGAGTTCCAATAAACAAATTGTCTTGGCTAACCTTGCCGTTAATTATTTTTCCTCTTGTTGCTGGAACCTTGGAACAAGGGATGCAAGAGTCAAGTGGTCTAGATGACAGGAGAATGGTTGGAAAGCGTGGTCTCCGCGGCTCAACCAAGCAGGGGCCGCTGCATACAGCAGGCGGCCAATTCATGCTTATTGAATGAATGGCTGAATTAATTCCCTGTACCCAAAGGCTCATCTGGGACGGCCCCAATTTCATTGATCCCTGAGCCGATCAAAAGCGAACTACTGCACACCCGTGGAGTGCATCTCAGGGCGCAGACAACTACCTGGGGTTTGAGACTGGGAGTTGGGGGAGAGGGGGTGAAACCTTGAGACGTCGGACAAAACCTTGAAGACCCCGCCACCTCCTAAGGCCCAGTTGGGGGGCGGGGCTTCTAGGCCACAGTATTTTGGGTTGCACCATCTTCAATCCGTGAGAAGGGAGATCCGAAAAGTCCTTCTGCACCTTCTGCCGGTTCCTTACCGCTCTCTGACCACGAAGACGATGTATTCACTTCTCTAGCAGCCACACTGTTTCCTCTTTAACCTCTTTCTCCTTCACCGCTCCAAGTAGCCACACATTTCAGGCTCCCCCCTCCGCCACCATGCAGTGGCTCTTCCCAGTTTGACGCATTGCAGGGAAGGCCGGACCAATCGGGGCCGCGTTCTCATTTCCGCCATGGCCCGGGCCCAATAGCGGCGCGACTCACACAGGGACGCGTCACGCGCGGCCGAGCGTGTCCCTCCGCGGGGAGGAGAGTGGTATGGCACAGGGGGCGGGGCGCATGGCAATGGCAAGTAGTCCCGCTGCCGGTTCGCGCGCACGCGCGCGGCCGGCGGCAAACCCCAGCTCAGTACCGTGTGGGAGCGGGAGATTCGCGGGCCCAGCCGCGCCGAGAGAAGCGCGGAGGGATCCTCAAGAGTCGCAGTGCGGCGGCACGTGGGCCGGGCGGGGCGGGGCGGGGCGGGGCCGAGCGAGGCGGCGCGCGCGCGCGGCGTCCGTTGAGGGACCGTTGGGGCGGGTGGCGGTGGCGGCGGCGCGCGCTGCGGGCAGAGTGTGGAGGCGCGGACGCGCGGCGGAGCTCGAGCTTCTGCAGCTGCTGCCGCCGCCGGAGGAACCTTGATCCCCGCGCTCCGGACACCCCGGTTTCGCCATGGTGAGTGAGACGGTGGGGCCGCGGAGGCTGGGGGCTCTGGGGCTAGCACGGCGCGGCAGGACCCCTGAGAGGGCGGGTGGACCCAGAATGGGGGGCGTCCGGGCCCCGGCGGATGCCCCTGGACCCCTCGCTGCCTCCCAGTCGGGGGCATCCGAATCCAGAACGGGACGTTTGGGTCCCAAAAGGGAGATGGGGGACTTCCAAAAGCTACCTGATGCACCACATGGGTTGTTTAGACCCCAAAATGGGCATCGGAGCCCTCTACGGGAGCATGTGAACCTAAGACGGAACGTTTGGACCCCCGCCCCCACCCCCAGGAGGCGTTTTGAACCCGGGATAGGGCGTTTGGTCTTTGAGATGGGGCGTTTGGACCCCAGCGGGGCGAGATAAGAAACACTGGCAAGGATGGGGGTTATTTGGGCCCTGATGAAGGCTTCGGGTCCTGAGAGGATGCAGGGAAGGGGCATCAGGGGCAGGCTGGGCTCCTGGGGAGCGCCCCCAGAAGGCGCGGTGGGGAGCTGGGCCTGGGTGGTGATGGGGGTGACTTCTGCAGATCACTCCTGGAGGGGGGGCGGTCTCTGAAGACCAGCATTGCAGAGGATGGAGGAGGAGGGTAAAGCTTAGGGGAGGAAGGGCCCGGGGCGGGTGGTAGCGAAGGTGAGAAGATGCTCTTGAAGCCTGCGGGGACTGAAAGGGATTAGGGTTAGCCAGGTGGTTCAAAAGGGCTGCAGGCAAGACTGGTGCTTGCCAGTGGCGGGGCAGCAGGGGGGCCTTGGGATTGATTTGAGGGCAGCCAGGAAAGGTCCTGAGGATACTAGTGGGCTGAGGCTGTTGATCTAGGAAGGGGGGTTGGGTTGGTGGGGGGCGGGCAGGGAAGAGTGTTGGGTTTGGGTCCATGAGAAGCTGGCCTTCCAAGGTGAGGCGTGGAGGGGGACATGGGCTTGGGTGGCGGAGGGTGAGGCGAAAGGAGGCCTGGGGCAGAGAGAAGGAAATGAATGGCAGCCAAGGTGGGTCTAGGTTTGGAGATGGATGTGGGTAGTTCCCTGGAAGTCTCCAGGGGAAAGCTGGGACAAAGACTACTCGGTCTGGAGGGGGAGTGGGCTGCAGAGGCTGCAGGGAGGCCCCCTTCCCCAGGAAGAACAGGTTGGGCGGACGGCACCCCGGGCAGTGGGAGCAGGTGGGCGGAGTTGTTCAGCCCCTATTGCGCACTGAAGCCGCAGGAAAAGGGGGTGGGGGGGGTCAAAGTTTAGGATGCATCAAACGAGCCAGCTTTTTAATTTAAGCCTCACCCCTTCACTGCCCCTTTCAGACCAGGAGAGCAGCTTTTTCCAAGCAGCAGGGCTGGTTTTCTCGTGATCTCCGGCCCCACACACTGTTCTTGTCTCCTCGCTTATGCCAGATGACAGTGCAATACAGTGTGGCGTCAGTGACAGTCAGACGCCTGTTCCTGTAGCCTCGGGGTGGGGGCCGTGGAGCTTGACCAGAGAGGACCTCCAGAGGGACCCTTCGTCGGCCTGAGGGCCACTTGCTCAGTTCAGGGCCCTCGCTGAGTACTTCTCTTAATTCACACAGCTGGAATTTGAGAAAAAACCAGCAGACTGGTTCTTGCCTACTCCCTGCCGCCCACAACACGCCCAGCCCCGCCAGGCTCAGCCTCGGGACCGTTCGCAGCCTCCTCCCTGGCAAGGCCGGGAGGCGCAGGCAGCCGCTGCTGTGTATCAGATCTCATTCTTGCTGACACAGACTTGATGGCTCCTTTCGCTACTATCCCGCTTCCCCCCGCAGAACCTTGCCGAGGGGGCACTGAAGCGCTGGCAGGTGCCGGGCGGCCCCTCCTTCCCAAACAGGACCTGGGCTGTGGCCCCAGCTAGTTTCTCTTTCCATTGGTAATCAGCAAGGTATGGGTGGGACAAGTCCCTGTTAACTGGCCTTGGACGGACTTTGGCCTGAGAGCTGTGGCTCCTCCTTGGCCGGGTGAGGGGCCCTGGCCTTGGTTTCCGATCTCATCTAACACTGCTCCCTGGCATTGACTGGGGGCTGGGCAAAGTGGAGAAGTAATACCCTCTTTCCCCTTGACCCCACCCCACGATTTTTTTCTTGTCCAGCCCCACACTGGAGCCCAAGATGAGGAATAAGGAAGCAAGAGACCAGCTGGGTTATTTTGGAGACACTTTTTGGTAAAAGCTTAAAATCTTCAGGTCTGGAAAGGGAAGAAGCCCTGGGAAGAGTGCCCCCCCAGCAATGATGGCTTCTCAGGTGATCAGTTTTCTGGGTAGTGGCCATGCTTTCAGATCTGTAGCTTAGAACCAAGACCTTTCCTTCACCCGGAAGGGGAGAGGGTCTCCTGACCTGGAGTGAGAGTGCCTGACAGCACCCCGCCCCCCCGCCTCCGTCCCCCACATACACCAGGCACAGCCACACCTATTTGCAGCAGCCCTGGAACAGAGTGTGGCAGTGCCTCACCGGGGCCTTCCCGCTCAGAGGTGGTGGGCAGTGGCAGACGGTGGCCTTCAGAGCCACGCTCGGGCATTCTACCACCTGCCCTAGCCGCAAGCCCAGCCCTTGACAGCACTTCCCCGGGGTGGGGGAGAGTTGGGCTCCCTGCAGAGTGGTGCGGCGGGGGCGGGAAGGTGCCTGGTTGCACTGGCTTTTCCATCTAGGCCAGGAGAGAGGATGGGAAGCAGGTGGCGGCCCTCCTCCCCGGACCGCTGCTCTCCTCTCTGATCTCCCTCTTCCCCCTCCCCTGGCATTGCCTGGCCGTGGTAACCAGAACCCATCCTCTCTTCTCACTTTCCCTGATCAGCTTCCTCGGGTGGCAGGATCTAGGGGATTGGCCCAGGTTTCTTTGCCCATAGGAGCCAGAGGAAGAGGGCAGAACAGCGGGCCTGTGGGCCCGGGGCTGCCAGGTGAGCAGTTCGGAGCCCAGCAGCCCCAAGTCTTTTTTTTAAGGCAATGCAGGAGTATGTCCATTTGGCCTCCAAACCTTCCCTTTAGACTTTGGACTTTTCTAGAAGGTGCATATGTGGTGGTTTCCGTGTCCCCATCCGTCGTCGTCCCCCCCCCCTCCCCCACCGTTAGCCATCTCTCCTCTGTCACCATCCCTTTGATTTCCCTTCCCATTCTGCCTGTTTGGGGCTTGGCCTCAAGTTCCTCTTCCCTTAGATTTTTTTTTTTTAAAGGACATTTTAGGTCAGTTCTAATGTAACCATTTCTTAATATTTGGGATGAGGTGGGCGTTTGCAGGGTAGTTGCTAGCTTCCGTGGAAGCTCTGGAATCTCTTTGTAGAGGAATCCAAATACAATAGTTTGTATCGGTTTGGGGGACTCTCAGACCAAAAGCTAGGACCCCGCTGTAGACTTGGTGCCGCCTTCCCCTAACTGTAAAAGGAAGTCAAGGGGAGGGACCCTCAGCCTGGACCCACAGTGGCCCAGAGAGGTGGTGTCCTCTTGGCACCAGTCACAGAAACCAAGGGAAATTTATCTCTTTTTGCTGCCTGAAGCTAAATGTGGGGCTCAGCCCCCCACCTGAGTCCTCCCGGAGAGGATCCCTGTGCCTGGCTGGCTCCCAGCACACCAGCGCAAGGAAAGCTGGTCCTGGCCTCTCCTCTACCCCACCCCCAAACCCCGCATGCAGCAAGGGCTGCCTGCCACCGGCTGGTGGCCAGTCCCCAGAGCGGCCAGGGCTGGAAAGGGTTAAAAACTGCAGCGCAGCTGGGGAAGCTGACTTTAGTCCTACAGCCTCTGCCACCACTGCTGCTGCCCTCTGCAGTCCCCTCCCAGACACTTGCCCCTCCTGTCCAAAGGAAGCAGAACTGAACCAAGCGCCGCACCATCCCTGTGCGCAAGGCAGCGGAGTGGCCGCCTCTGGCCTGACCAGGGCGCTCTCGGGCGCTCAGAACCGCCAGCGGGGAGCATTTTTGCCAGTTGGGTGCACTGTGCCTGGACTTAGCACCTCCAAATAGCTGACACAGAAACTAGCAGAGAGCCCCAGATGCCATCCCTCTGCCCTACCCAAAGACTGGCCTGTTTCAGTTTGAAACCTTCTAGAGCTGCTTGATTAGGCCTCTGGGGCAACTGCTCCCTTCACTCAGCCTCCTGGGCTCCCTGCGGCAGCATTGACACTGAGACGCTGACCTGTGCTGTGCCAGTGCAGCTGGTTTGGGGCTGGGGCAGCACTTCTCACGCCAGCTGGGTCGAGATCTGAAACGTGGGGGTCCGGCACCCTCAGCAGGCCTTGGGTCAGACCAGCGTGGCTGTTCTGCCCACCTGAGTCCCCGGCTTCCTGCATCACCAGGCTTGACCCCAGGCTCTGGCACTGCCGTGCACCTGCCTTGCCCACGTGCATGGAACACCATGTGGAGCTGGCCTCATCGGAGGGGGCTGGGCCCGGCGAGGAAGAGGTAGCCGTGACAGCCACCAGCCTGGTGACTAACCTTCTCCTTCCTGCTTTTGCAGGCTGACCAGCTGACTGAGGAGCAGATCGCAGGTGAGCTAGCGTACCCCGCCCCCTCATCCCACTGCAGAAAGTGCCCCACCCCAGCCCCGGCCAAACCTTACTTCGGCCAAGAGCAACATCTGACAGGCAAACCTGTGTGTCCCCTACGTCACCTAGTGCTATGCCTTGTGCTTAGAAGGTTGGTAACCGGTGTAGAAGACCACGCCGGTGCCCTAATAACACCAAATGCTGTGGTCCTGAGGCAGGCACTAGCCAGACAGCAAAAGCTGCGTTCTGCTCCTGGCCACCGGTCATCCAGGGGCCTTTTAATCAGTGGCTGCAGGGTGAACCCAGCTGCCTGTCCCCGCCCCTGCCAGTGCGGCTCAGCACTGAGCGCCCTGCCTCCCTGTCCCACTTTAGGAGCCGCCCACGAGCTGGCCTGTGCCTCCCACCTCCGCGCTCCCCTGCACTTGGCGCTCCCCTTGGCGTGCGCTCACACTCACCACATACGCGCCCCCCCTTCTCTGCATGGGCGCAGTTTCTCCTCGGCCTCAGTTTACACATCACCTTGGAGAGCCTTCCCTCACCCCCTCTCAGACAGACCATCCTCGACGTGACCCTGGCATGTCACTTTGTTACTGCCTTTGTGGCCATTCTCACCGTCTACCGGTATTTTACGACGCCCTTGCCTGTGTGCCCCCCATCGCTAGTGTGCGTGTCCAGAGCTGGGGCTTGATTTTTGTTGGTTCCTGTTGAACTTCCAGCGCCTAGAACCTAGCAGGCCAGCAGGCACCCCGTAAGTTTTTCGGCTACATAAATAAAGGGACCCTCACATATCTCCCAGTAAACCAAAAGAAATCCTTGAGCTCGTCTAACTTATTTTTATAATGTGTCCAAAAAGGTCACAGCTGCAGGAACTATTGAGTGACTGAGGCGGTTTCCAGGTCCACCTCTACCTGGACTGAGGGGCCTGAGGACAGAGACCAGCTCTCAGATGTCTCCATAGCCCTGGGCCAGCGCAAAGTAGGCAGGAGCAGAGGTTCAGAGCGCAAACCCTCGGGCCTCAGCAGCACCTCTGCTCTCCTCGTGACAAGCACTGGCTGCCCAGTGGGTGGCGGGGGGAGTGGACTTGCCTCCTCTACTTCTTCCCCACCGCCTCTCAGCACAGAGGCACACTTTCAGCCTCTAAACTTTGGCTCCAGGCGGCTGCGGAGACCCACGGAGGCAAGCCAGAGAACTTCCGTGTTGCTTAGTGGTCATGAGTTCAGGGTGTGCACATGACCCACTCCCTGCTCCCCACCCCCCCCCCACCCCCGCCACCAAAACAACAGGGGAGGTGCTGGCATCCCCAAGGAGACTCTTACCGTCCCCAGGGCCCAGAGGCCCAGGGCACAGCTTCTCAGCTGCGTGTGTGGCTCCCACCGCACCTGCCACCCACACCCCAACTCTCTGACCTCAAGTAACACAAACAGCCCGCTCCCCACCCTGTTCCCATTAGCAGACTGTCCCCCACCTCACCCCAGCCCACACCCTCTGGGAATAGGCTGCCGGGCATCTGCTCTCTGAGGGTTTGGGGGTAGAGAGTGCCAGGTGCCAAAATGGGCCCAGTGGGAGGGCAAGCGCCACGTGCTCCTCTCCTGCTCCTGACACGTCCCCAGCTGTGGCCCTCCCACTCAGTGCTACCAGCTCCTCATCCTCCTGGCTTGGCAGCCATCCCCTCTCCTTTCATCCCCCCCGCCCCCCACGCACCGTCCGTCAGCCGAGCTCTGCCGCCGGCCACCCCCACACTCCACACAGCCGCTCACTCCTCTGGAAGCGGGTAGCCTCGGCCCCCGGGGAACGGGGCTGGTGGTACCAGTCAGGAGGGACACAGTGCCAGCCAAAGGCATCCTTCAGTCTCCTGTCCTCCCCTCCCCAGCCAGTTGACCTTGGCTGGCACACTTTAGCCGGGGACTTCTCTGGGCCCTCACCCACTCTATGACTCTGGTCCATTTCATCACTTGAGGGAGAGGCCCAGTCCAGGGGCGAAGAAGAAAGGTAGAACCATTTAGGGACATTTTCCCCTCCGTCCTCACTGAGCTAGGTTGGCAGAACTGCTGGCTTTACCTGGACCGGCAGAGGTGCTCAGTACATGTTACTGAAGGAGGGAAGGGGCTGCCCTGAGCACTGGGGCGAGGGCCTTGGCCTGGACCGGAGGTCGAGTTCTGGTGTCTTGAGGCGGACCTGCCCTTCGGCCCTCCTCCAGGCCGGGAGTCGGCATCCCAGAGTCAGGGTCTCCTGTGGTCCTCGACCTCTGACTCATTCCCTTTCTTCCCCCAGAGTTCAAGGAGGCCTTCTCCCTTTTTGACAAGGACGGAGATGGTACAATCACCACCAAGGAACTGGGGACAGTGATGAGGTCCCTGGGACAGAATCCCACTGAAGCGGAGCTGCAGGACATGATCAACGAGGTGGATGCAGATGGTGAGCAGCACTCCTGGTCACCCCTGAGCACAGGGAGCCTTCCTCGAGGCAATGGAAGTGGCCTCCCAGGGCCTGGGCCGATGGTGTTCCCAACTCCTTTCCTACCTTCCAGGGAACGGGACCATCGACTTCCCGGAGTTCTTGACCATGATGGCCAGAAAGATGAAGGATACCGACAGCGAGGAGGAGATCCGAGAGGCCTTCCGTGTCTTCGACAAGGTGAGCAGCCTTTTCGGAGTGGCTCCGGGACCGGGCCGAGGGGCAGAGCGGGTGGGGCTCCAGGACGCATGGGGTCAGCTCTCCCAGGAAGCCGTGGTCCCCAGACTCCCCCTTCCACTGCCCAGTGAGGGCGACAGACGGTCCGCGCCTGCTGCCCTCTCCCACTCCCCCACCTGGGAAGAGAAGAGGACTGCCTCAAGCTCAAAGCTTTTACCTGCCCCTGCACACCAGGATGGCAACGGCTACATCAGCGCGGCGGAGCTGCGTCACGTAATGACGAACCTGGGTGAGAAGCTGACCGACGAGGAAGTGGATGAGATGATCCGAGAGGCCGACATCGACGGAGATGGCCAGGTCAATTACGAAGGTGAGCCGGCGCTGGCCTCTGTCTCCCGGCCGAGGCCCTGGTTCCGCATGTCGGGGGGGGCTGCTCACGGCGTGGCCCCACTCCCCGGCTGACCTCTGCCTCCCTGCTTCCCTTCCAGAGTTTGTACAGATGATGACTGCGAAGTGAAGGCCCGGGCAGCTGGCGATGCCCGCTCTCTTGATCTCTCTCTTCTCGCGCGCGCACTCTCTTCAACACTCCCCTGCGTTCCGGTTCTAGCAAACACCAGTCGGTCGACTGAGAATCTGATAAAGCCACAAAAGATTTGTCCCAAGCTGCATGACTGCTCTTCCTCTTTCCTCCCAGCCTCCCTCCATGCCCCCATCTCTTTCTTTGCCTTCCCCCTTCCATTGACCTCTGCCGGGGCCCGATGCGTTTATAAGATGAGCCCCCCTTCCTCCTGGGGGAGCCTCTGCCCTCCTCCTCCAGCCCGGGTGGCTCTCCTCTATTTCGGTTTGTTTCCTTCCATTTGTCAACTTATTTTGGGTGCTGGGGTGGCTACCAGCCCTGTCCAGGGACCTGCTGGGGGGGGACGAGGTCCTCACCCAGGCAGAAGAGCACGCCTTTGTCGTTGCATGCAACCAGCCCTGTGATTCCATGTGCAAATCCCAGCAACCTTTGGGGCAGAGGTGCCGAGAGAGGTGTTCCGGAAGGACTGAGGGGTTGCGGTGTTGGCTGGATGTGGCCCTGGAGGGGGTTGAGGGGCAAGGGAGTCTTGGAAGCTGGCATTCTTTTACCACTTGAGGGGCCAACTCCTAGAAGGGGACAGACCAAGTGGACAGCACTCAGACCTCACTGGCTGCTATTCTGAAACCGTCTGATTGGCTTCCCGGCATTGGGCTGGTGGGGGCTGCTCAGCTGGCCACTCCGCAGACCGTACCTGCCCATGTCCCTAAAGCAATCTCAAGCTGTTCTGTAAATACTTGGTGCTAACATCCCATGCCACTCCCTCACGACACCCACCCACCCGCATTGAGGTCCCCTCATGGGAACCGGTGTGGGGATGGTCGCTTTGTAATGTGCTGGTTATCCTGTTGTGTTTTTGTTTTCTTTATGCCCCCCGAAAACTTTTAAATTTTGTCACAAACCACGCTGGGCTAGCTGAAGGGTAGAGAGAGGGAAGATGCGCCCCGCCACACCCTCGAGAGAAAATACCTGCAATAAATAATCTCGTCGGCCAGCAGCCAGCGGCCCGGAGGCCCGGCAGCCCAGCCGACGGCAGCTCTGCTTCCTGGTCAGCCGGCCCCCCCCGCTTCTCCGTGGTGACTTGGCAGGCTCCCTGACATCTGCGCTGTCTCCGTGCCCTCCTCTGCCCCACCTCCCCTCGCCCACCTGCCTGCCCCCACACTCCCCCAGCGGAGAGCATGATCCGTGACCTCGCTTCTGACTTTTGCCTCTGGGACAAGTCAGTCAATGTGGGCAGTTCGGTCGTCTGGGTTTGTTTTCTTCTTTTCCCTGTTTCTGTTCATTTCATCTGCCACCCAGCCCCAGGTCGATCAAGTGGCTTTTCCTGGGACCTGCCCAGCTTTGAGAATCTCTTCCCATCCACCCTCTGGCACCTGCCTCCGGGGGAAGGGAGGGGAGGGGAGGGACAGGGCATAGTGGGAGACCCAGCCAAGAGCTGAGGGTAAGGGCAGGTAGGCGGAAAGCTGTGGACATTTTCGGAGTGTTTTGGTTTTGGTTTTGTTTGGTTCTTTTTTTTAAACCGGGCAATATTGTGTTCAGTTCAAGCTGTGAAGAAAAATATATATCAATGTTTTCCAATAAAATACAGTGACTACCTGACTGGCTCCGGCCCTCGTCTTGGTTTCTGGACCTGGGATCCTGCAGCCCTGGCTTGGACAAGCCTTTGCTCCATGCTCGCTCAAAAGACACGGCCCTGTCACTGCAGCCGAGCGGGGACCTGTGAGCTGGAGCTCGGATCCCAGCCAGATCGCACCCTCATGAGGGCCGCACCGCGGGGATGCACACGTGTGCCAGAGACCAGCCCACCCTTGGGGTGGGGGACGTCCGACTGCAAGGCAGGAACTGAGAAGGCAGTGGCAGACCCTGGCGGCGGGGGATTCTCAACAGGGCGCTCTGGGGAAGGGGGCATTCACTGTGAGTCGATGTCAGGCAGCCTAAGTGTGCCACGTGGTCCTGAGCTCATGGGAGGGCACAGGACTTCGGGAGGTGTGAAACGACAAGCCCAAAGCAGCTGCAGGCTACAGAAAGTGCCTTCGCTGAGGCCGGGGCGTGTGAAGCAAGACCTGTGGGCCAGCCATGCTGCAGAGGAGGGATGTAACAACCCTTGGGGGGACTTCCCCAAAATATATGTGCCCTACCCCTGGCCACAAGTGTCATCCGCTCCCCGTTCAGGGCGCAGGGAATGAACAGTTGGGAAACACTTAACTGCTGAGCTGCTGGCACTTGACCGCAGAGGTCAGGCAGGGTCAAGCAGAGGCAGGGTTCAGCGGAGTGACTTCGGTGCATCTTCACCAAGCCTTGGAAGGAAGGAGAAGCCTGGCAGGGCGCAATGTCAGGGACCTTCTTTGGGGCAGAGGTGGGCCTGGGCTGGGTCTTCCGCTGGGGGCCAGTAACCTGGGCTGCAGCTTCTTTGCCTCCTTTTTCTTTTTTTTAAAGATTTTATTTGTATTTATAGAGGGGGAAAGAAGGAGAAAGGGACAGAAACATCGATGTGCAAGAGACGTATCATTGATCAGTTGCCTCTTCCACATCCTCAGCTGGGGCCTGGCCCGCAACCCAAGCGTGTGCCCGGGCTGGGAATTGAACCAGCAACCTTTTGTTCTGCAGGCTGGTGCTCAATCCACTGAGCCACCACCAGCCAGATTTGCCTCCTTTTCTGCCATCTGGCTGTGGTTTGGCACTCGGTACAGTAAGACTGTAAATAGATGAGAGCTCGGGGTCTGAGCTGACCGTTGGCTCCAGCACTTAGCTGCCTCCTTGGCCTCAGGCAGATGACTCGTTCCCAGACCCCAGTGTCCCGTCTTTAAAATGGGGGTATGAGGCCCTGGCCGGTGGCTCGCTTGGAGTGTCATCCCTACACCAAAAAGGCGTGGACTGGCTATCCGGTCGGGGCACGTATGGAAGGCAGCCGATTGATGTTTCTCATACCAATGTTTCTCTACAACCGAAAAAATATCCTCTGGTGAGGATTTTAAAAAGGGGTATGAGAGCACCCACCTTCTGGAATGAGGAGCCCGCAGGAACAGGCCGGGTGCGGTGAGTGCCCAGCCAGCACCCCCGGGCCTGTGCGGTGCTTCCGACCTCCCAGGTTCTCTTCGAAACTGCATCGCTGACCTCATCGAATCCTCGACGCGGCCGTCCGGGCTGGATGCCGTTAGTCCCCGTTCTGCAGCTTAGGAGACGGCCCCAGAGAAGTGAAGTGTCTGTGCCACGGTCATGAAGTCAAAAGTGGCAGAGCTGGCATTGGAACGAGGACCTGACCCCGAGGAGCTCATGCTCAGCTGCTTGTTTTAGAGTAAATGGCCATTTTGAAACACAGGTGACTTCAGGGGAACCAGAGACAGAGCCAGTGCGAGGGCCGGGGTCGCTGTGGTGGGGTCCGGGACAGTAGCTGCCCCTCTGAACAGCCAGGAGACCTGCGCAAGCCTGGCCTCAAAGCTGAGAGAAGACGGGCTTCGGCGACCCACAGAAGTGGGCTCCGGGCCCAGTGTGACCGCTCACTGCAGCAGGTCGGCTTGCCAAGCCTCATGGGCCACCTCTGCCACCCCCTGCATGACACCCTGGGAGCAGTGACTTCATTTCTCTGGGCCTCAGTTCACCAGTCTGCAAAATAAAGAAAGAATAATAACCTGTAAAAGGAGGATCATAAAAAAATACCCACCTCAGAGGGCTGTGCCAAACACCTTTCAGGCGCCTCGTTTCATTCTCACAGGCCGGACCGAGTCCCAGTGAGATTCACTGTGTGTGGCGGGCACAGGGGCGTGAGGGCCGTGATCACAGTCGCAGTCCGGCAGCGGGAGCGGAGGCGCGGGCGGGCAGGACTTCCTGTGCCACACTTCTTGGAAGTGGCTGGGCTGGGTCTCGGAACCCCAATTGCTGGGGCCCCGACACCCACGCATTTCTGCTGCCTGTCTTTCCCCCCCCCTCAGGCCCTGTGTTTTGAAAGACTTACCCCCAGACAGGCTACATTGTTCAATGATCATGACTTCCCTGCCCCTCTATTAATCAAAGACACACAGACACCACTGCTAGCTTCTAACGGACACGAGGCGGGCACTGAGAGGAACCAACTCCACCCCAAGGCGGCGACGCGGTGGGCAGTATGTCCTGCCCAGGCCCGCAGATCTGCAGGACCAGCCCAGAGCCTGTCCCGATAAGGTGGCTAGACAGGGGACACACCAGGAGGTGCCTAACCGGTGCCCAAGAGAGCGGAATCCAAGTTTCCCTCCCTTGAGGAGGGCAGTGGCTGCCATCTAGAGCCATGGCTCTGGGGCCACTACTGAGTGCCATTCCCAGTGTGACCAGCAGGTGGGGCAACAACTACAGAAGTTCCCAGTGTGACCAGCTGGAGGGTGTCTGTGTGAAATCCCATCTGCGGAGTCAGGCCCAGAACTAGGGAGACCGAAGTGAATCCAGTCTCCCTGAGGGAGACTGATGCATTCCTGGTGTGTCACACCTTGACCCCGCAGCCCAGACTAGGGCTGGTGCCCCACACGTGTTCCTGCAGATCCTTGCACCATGCTCTCTCGGTACATGTCACAGCTTGTCATTTTGTATTTTTGTATTTTTGCTGCCTATTGCAATACATATTCCTGTGATTATTAAATGGCCACCCCACTGCATCATGAGCGAGGGAGGGCCAAGGCCGTGCCAGTCACTTATCTGTCCCCACTGGGGGCACAGCAGCCCCGGGCCCGCCGTGGGCTCGAGGGGACCTCTGTTGAATCAGTGAGCAAGAGACTAAAGAAGGGACACACTAGAGGCCAGAGTCAGAGCTGTGACCCTGACAGAAACCCTCCTCTTGGCTCACTTTCTTCCAGTCCTCAGGTCCCAGCTCAGCTGTCCCCTCCTCCCAGAAACCCCCCTTGATGTCCCCTGAGGCATCTCCTCCCCTCCTCCAGCCCTGCCCCCTTGACGGTGAGCCCCAGGAGGGCAGGGCAGGGCTATCTTTGTCACTACCGTGTCCCCATCATCACAGGGACAAGCTGCGCCACACAACGAGCCCTCCCTAGAGCCGAGTGTGCCTGAGGGAGGAGTGATTAAGTCTTCAGGGAGGAGGAGTTTGAGCAGGACCTTGAAGGGTGCTTTTGATGGATGGGATGGGAAACACTGTTCCAGGAAGGATGAGCTCACTAAGTGAAGAGGTGGTGGCCCAAAAGGTCACGGGCTCTTGTGGGGAAACCTGGGTTGCCTGAAGAGGCTGAGCAGAGTGAGTGGGAGTTGGCCCTTGGCCTCCAGGCCGTGGGAGCCCTTGAACTTGGCAAGCGGGGGACTGACTGCTCAAACAGAACCTTCCGGGACAAGACCTTGGCAGCTAGCAGAGAGGCTACACAGGCAGCAGGGTCAGGACCCCAATTACCGGACGAGTTCCCAGTCAACCCCGAGGGCCCTCAGGTGGATTGGGTGGGGGTTGTTTGAAACCCCTGACCTGGAAGACAGCGCGGACATCCAGTGTAGACGTCTCGGCCAGAGGTAGAGGGGGACCCTAAGAAGAGGGCCCCGGGGCGTAGGAGCTGGCAGAAAACCAGTGTCAACCCTGCACCCTTCCCTCCGCTGACACCGCACCTGAAAAGCGGCCATGACAACAGCACCCACTGCAGGCCCGGCTGCTGTGGGCTCAGGTGCCCACCCTGCACTAGCCTTCAGTGAGTGTGCAGAACCGGCCTGCCTTCGGGGCAGCACAGAGATGAGGCGAGCGCCCCCCGTGCAGGCAGGCCCCCGTCTCTCCTCCCACCCCTCTGCAGCCCCTCCACCCGACTCCTCCTCCAGCGCCCTCCCGGGGTCCCTTTGCGTGTGTTTCCACTGAGTCTGGGCCATGTTTGGTGACAAAAGACCGGATCCCCCCCGGAGCTTTCTTCACCTGTTTTTTTTTTGTACCAAGTCAATTTTATTGTTAAATTCAATATGCTATTTCTACACACTGTCAACTTTTTTCAGGATTACATGTTTCTTTTTTACATTATTGTGGTGAAACACTCATAACATAGAATTTATCATATCAACCGTTCTAAAGTGTGTACAGTTCAGAGACGTTCAGCGCATTCACAACGTTAGGCAACCATCACTATCTAGTTCCAGAACATTTCGTCTCCCCAAAAAGAAACCCCAAACTCAGCAAGCAGTCATCTCCATTCGTTTTTGATTCTCCCAGACACCCCTGGTTCTTTTTTATTTTTTTAATAAGACTTTATGTATTTATTTTTAGAGAGAGAGCAAGGGAGGGAGACAGAGAGGGAGAGAAACATCGATGTGCGAGAGAAACACCCAGCAGTTGCCTCTTGCAAGCCCCCAACCGGGGGCATGGCCTGCAGCCCAGGTGTGTGCCCTGACTGGGAATCGAACTGGCAGGCTTCCGGTTCGCAGGCCGGCACTCGATCCACTGAGCCGCACCAGCCAGGGCATTCTTCTTTAGTATGATTAGAAACATAGTGACTGAAGAAAAAAGTCAAAACAGTGGAGCAGAGCCTTGCATTGTTGTCAAACCACATTTGCCCAGGTAGCCAAAGACGACAACAGCAACGCCAACCACAACAGCTCTAACAGTTCATGTTTACCACAGACTCCATCCCGGGCCCTGTGGCAAATTGCTTTGCAGGGGGAGATCATTTCGCCCTCAGCACAGCCCTGTACGCGAAGTACTAGGGTGTGATCTCCCTTCTGCGCAAAACGAAGCTGAGGTACAGAGAGCCGGAGTCACCAGCCCTGCAGCTCGGTGGGGCTCCGGAGATCGGCCCCGCCCGCGGGCTGAGCTTTCCTCTTTCTGTGTGACGGGGGCTGGTCATTGCCCACTCTGGGTCTTGATGGCGGCCTCGGTGGAAAGGCCCCACTAGCAGGCCGGAGTGAGAGGGTGCGCCTCGCACAGAGGAGGACTCGCTGACGGGAGCTGCTGCCCAAGGCTCGTGCCTCGCCTGCCCTGCCCTGCACTTCCCCAGGCTCCGGTGCGTTGGTTTCACCCAGGAGCAAGTGACAAAGGGGAACTGGGGCTGGCTGGGCCGCGAGAGTGGGGAGGTACTTTCCCGTCACCCTCCCGTGGCCCTGAGTGCACTTCCTTCCATGCCTCCCAGCTCACTGGCTCACTCCCCGGCACCCTTGATTCGGGGCCTCTCCGGGGGCCAGCAAGGATGGCAAGGAGAAGGGGGAGGAGGTGGAAGGCTGGGACCCCCCCCTCAGAGTGCAGGGTGGGGCAGAGACTGGTCTGTGTCCCGAGCGCCTGGCAGGGTCAGCGCCCACTATTTAATGGGTGAATGAATGAATGGATGAATGAAACCTCAGTGGGGGCCCCAAGGACACGTGAGGTGAGGTCCGGCTGTGTCTGGAAGCAGCTATCTCTTTGGGGACAGGCACAGGACTTCGGTCTGGGTTCTTGGGCGGTCCCTGGGATTCTCATCCTGACACCCATGCCCCCACAATCCCGAGTCTTATAAGTACCAAGCCACGCCTTGTTTCCTGGGCACAGGCCCAGCAGCGCCAGCCACAGTGCCGCAGTTCCCCTTCCCCTGGCCTCTCCTGGGGGGTCAGAGCCCTCGAGATTGATGGGGATTCAGAAGCGCGGTGGCGAGGCGGGGCGTCCCTGGCCCCTGTGAGGCAGAGAGGGGCTGGCTCCTGGCGTGTCCTGGAAGAGGGTGGGACTGTCCCCTGGCGGGTAGGGCACCCTGCATGGGCAGGGTTCAGTGCAGGAGCACTGGCCCTCACAGAACCAGGTGCACAGGAGCTCTGGGGACTTCCCCGCCGTCCAAATAGTTGGACAGTGGTCGAGCCAGGGCCGGGCCGGGCCAGCCAGGTCATCGAGAGTTGTGCTCCTGCATAAACGTTCCCTCTCTCCCTCCCTCGCCTCCCAGAGCCTGCTGTGGCCACCGTGGAGGAAGACAATAGCAGCCGACGGTCCCCTGAGTGCAGGGGCTCAAGGTTCTGGCCGGCCAGGGCTCCAGGATGCATTGCTCTGCTTGTCCACCTGCGGCCACCGACCTTGTCCCTGCCCGTGTGGCTCCTGCTCCCAGAAGACAGGGCAGGAGGTCAGCGGACAGCCTCAGATGTCAGCAGGCTGCCGTGGACGCCACTTCGGACGGGGTTCCCGCGGTGTCGCCAGATAGCTGTGCCGGAGGCAGGCACGCCCCTTGCCCCTTGCCACAGGCTGACAAAGGCACCCAGCTCCCCTCCTTTCCCCCAAGAGCGGCGGGGGCCCTTGGGTCCTTCCCCGCCGAGACAGGCTGGGAGAGGGGTGTCTGCGAGTGGCCGTGGGCAGGCCTGGGGCAGAGACAGCAAAACCAGTCTCTGAGGCGCCGGAAGACGGCCTTGCGGAAAAGGATGAAGACCCAGGGGTCCAGGATGGGGTTGAAGGCATTGAAACGGAAGGCGAGCAGGTCCCCCATCTCGCTGCTGTCCGGGGCGACAGCCTGGGTGAAGCCGCGGATCTGAGGGCAGGAGCAGGGTGTCAAGAAGTACCCGCCTCCCCACCCACCCCACCCTCACTCCCCTTCACCCACTTGCTCACTGCAGAGATAGGGAGGGGTGACCTGGCAGAAGGGAAAGGAAATAAGATGAAAACTTATAAGAAATGAATGCATCTGGACAGCGGAGATAGAGAGCCCCAGGAAACAGCCAACAGAGGCCGGGGGCAGGGGCGGGGTTCATGGGGCGGTGTGGGTGCGTCTGGGACTGTGTGTGTCTGTCCACAGCTTCCAGCCCCTGAGTCATCCGTAACCCCCTAACGTTTTGACGATTCTTAAATTTAGCCCGGCCTTGATTTTACAGAAAGAGAAACTGAGGCCCCAAGTACAGACGAGATGAGCAGATGCCACAGTACCGGGGCCTGCCCTGCTTCAATTCCGGAGAGGCTGGGCGGGCTCATGGACGAAAGGAGCGAAGCCAGGAGGCTCCACGGAAAATAGAGGGCGGTGCTGGGGTGGGGCGCCTGGAAGCCTGGGGGCGGGGGCTCACACCCCGGGATCAAAGGAGCCTGAGGTCCAGACCCAACTCTGCACCATCATGGTCAAGAGACATCACCCCTCATCTGTAAATATGGTGACAAGACCGGAACTTTGTCCTGTTTCTTGGTCAATGCTTACACAGAATGGGCGTGTAGGTCATTTTGAAGAGGATCTGAAAATGGATTTGTAAACCATAGAGCAAGTGCCCGATGAACGGTGGATCTTATTGTCATTAAGGGGTAGGGGAACGACTGGGTGTGCATTCGATCACGTCGGGGACAGGAGACCCGGGAGGGGGTATTCCAGGGGTCAAGAGGCATCCAACGGAGCAGAAGCAAATGGGGAACGGCCTCTCCAGAGAGTCAGGAGTTGTTTGACGGCTGCCAAAGCCTCTGACCCGTTTGGGCCTCACTTTCCCCTCTATGGGAAATGGACACAAACGGGAAGACGGAGCTGGGCGCTGGACCCCGCCTCCCGCCTCCACCCTCCACTGCGAACCCGGGCCACGGAGGGGACTCACCGTGAGAGGCAGGGAGCACACGGCCATGATCCCGGTCATGAGGGCCAGCAGGATCAGGTAGTCAACCTCGTCCTCGCCCGCCCGGCGCCTGTGCTGGCGGTACATGCGGCAGAGGCTGAGGGTGACGGAGCCGTTGCAGAGGACGATGGCGGCCACCAGCAGGGCCACAAGGCTGGCGTAGGCCAGGGAGAAGGCGTGGCCCCCCGGCTCGGCGGAGCGCAGGCGGATGAAGCACCAGCTCCCCGGGCAGTACTGCTGGTGCTGGCCCAGGCCCAGCAGGGGCAGCGAGCAGAAGAGGGTGCAGAAGGCGTAGACGGCAGGCAGCGCCAGGCGGGCGCAGCGCGGTCCGTCCAGCTGGGTATACAGGTAGGGGTGGGCGAGCGCCAGGCAGCGCTCCACGGCCATGGTGAAGAGGATGAGCGTGGAGGCCAGGCCAAAGAAGGTCATGGCGAAGGCGAAGGCGTCGCACAGCACCGGGTTGCCCCGGGCCAGGCCCAGCAGAGAGCTGTTCCGGGCATAGGCCACAAACACCACGGGACTCAGGAAACATGTGCCCAGCAGGTCAGTGACCGCCAGCCCGGTGACCAGCACCGCAAAGGCGGACGGGCGTGACCGCCGCCGGACCCCCAGGATGCCCAGGGCCAGCCCGTTGCCCACCACACCGGCCACAAACATCAGAGTGCTGGTCGCCGGGCCCACCGAGTCCCGCACGTACGTGAGGTTCCTGCACGAGTCTGCCATCCCGGCCAACGTCTGCCAGCCTGGACTGGAGGGGCCCCAAGGGAGGAGGGCAGCCGGGAGAAGGAGCCGGTACAGCCACTCAGAGATCCATCGTAAGCCGCGTCCCCATGGTCCTCACCGCAGCCCGTGTCTCCCAGTTCCGGTCAACCCGCGGTTTTCCTCCTGTGTCCAGCTATCTGTCTATGCACCTCTCTCTCCCTCCCTCCCTCCCTCCCTCCCTCCCTCCCTCTCTCTTTCTCCCT